>JBCNJP010011523.1:0-16068 GCA_039602395.1 Deinandra increscens subsp. villosa
TTACGACCAATTATGGCCCAATAAGGTGTGTTTAGTTGGGACCAATGAGTCCCACTAATGTGTGTATATAACCAATACGTTTTGTTTAGGACCAATGATGGCACAATAAAGTGGGTTTAGGGACAATGAGGGTTAGTTGGCACCAATGAGTCCTAATAAGGTGTTTATATAACCAATAAGTTGTGTTTACGACCAATTATGGCCCAATATGGTGTGTTTAGTTGGGACTAATGAGTCCTACTAAGGTGTGTATAAAACCAATAAGTTATGTTTAGGACCAATGATGGCCCAATAAGGTGTGTTTAGTAGGGCAATGAGGGTCGGTTAGGACCAATAAGTCCTAGTAAGGTGTGTATATAACCAATAAGTTGTGTTTAGGACCAATGATGGCCCAATAATGTGTGTTTAGTTGGGATAAATGAGTCCCACTAAGGTGTGTATATAACCAATAAGTTGTGTTTAGGACAAATGATGGCACAATAAAGGTGTGTTTAGTAGGACAATGAGGATCGGTTGCGACCAATAAGTCCTAGTAAGGTGTGTCTTATATAACTAATAAGTTGTGTTTAGGACCAATGATGGCCCAATAATGTGTGTTTAAGGGCAATGAGGGTCAGTTGGGACCAATGAGTCCCAATAAGGTGTGTATATAACAGTAAGTTTTGTTTACGACCAATTATGGCCCAATAAGGTGTGTTTAGTTGGGACCAATGAGTCCCACTAATGTGTGTATATAACCAATACGTTTTGTTTATGACCAATGATGGCACAATAAAGTGTGTTTAGGGACAATGAGGGTCAGTTGGCACCAATGAGTCCTAATAAGGTGTGTATATAACCAATAAGTTGTGTTTACGACCAATTATGGCCCAATATGGTGTGTTTAGTTGGGACTAATGAGTCCCACTAAGGTGTGTATAAAACCAATAAGTTATGTTTAGGACCAATGATGGCCCAATAAGGTGTGTTTAGTAGGGCAATGAGGGTCGGTTAGGACCAATAAGTCCTAGTAAGGTGTGTATATAACCAATAAGTTGTGTTTAGGACCAATGATGGCCCAATAATGTGTGTTTAGTTGGGATAAATGAGTCCAACTAAGGTGTGTATATAACCAATAAGTTGTGTTTAGGACAAATGATGGCACAATAAAGGTGTGTTTAGTAGGACAATGAGGATCGGTTGCGACCAATAAGTCCTAGTAAGGTGTGTCTTATATAACTAATAAGTTGTGTTTAGGACCAATGATGGCCCAATAATGTGTGTTTAAGGGCAATGAGGGTCAGTTGGGACCAATGAGTCCCAATAAGGTGTGTATATAACAATAAGTTTTGTTTACGACCAATTATGGCCCAATAAGGTGTGTTTAGTTGGGACCAATGAGTCCCACTAATGTGTGTATATAACCAATACGTTTTGTTTAGGACCAATGATGGCACAATAAAGTGTGTTTAGGGACAATGAGGGTCAGTTGGCACCAATGAGTCCTAATAAGGTGTGTATATAACCAATAAGTTGTGTTTACGACCAATTATGGCCCAATATGGTGTGTTTAGTTGGGACTAATGAGTCCCACTAAGGTGTGTATATAACCAATAAGTTATGTTTTGGACTAATGATGGCCCAATAAGGTGTGTTTAGTAGGGCAATGAGGGTCGGCTGGGACCAATAAGTCCTAGTAAGGTGTGTATATAACCAATAAGTGGTGTTTAGGACCAATGATGGCCCAATAATGTGTGTTTAAGGGCAATGAGGGTCAATTGGGCCCAATGAGTCCCAATAAAGTGTGTATATAACCAATAAGTTTTGTTTACAACCAATTATGGCCCAATAAGGTGTGTTTAGTTGGTACCAATGAGTCCCACTAAGGTGTGTATATAACCAATAAGTTGTGTTTAGGACCAATGATGGCCCAATAAGGTGTGTTTAGTAGGGCAATGAGGATCGGTTGGGACCAATAAATCCTAGTAAGGTGTGTCTTATATAACCAATAAGTTGTGTTTAGGACCAATGATGGCCCAATAATGTGTGTTTAAGGGCATTGAGGGTCAGTTGGGACCAATGAGTCCCAATAAAGTTTGTATATAAATAATAAGTTGTGTTTACGACCAATTATGGCCTAATAAGGTGTGTTTAGTTGGGACCAATGAGTCCCACTAATGTGTGTATATAACCAATACGTTGTGTTTAGGACCAATGATGGCACAATAAAGTGGGTTTAGGGACAACGAGGGTTAGTTGGCACCAATGAATCCTAATAAGGTGTTTATATAACTAATAAGTTGTGTTTACGACCAATTATAGCCCAATATGGTGTGTTTAGTTGGGACTAATGAGTCCCAACAAGGTGTGTATATAACCAATAAGTTATGTTTTGGACTAATGATGGCCCAATAAGGTGTGTTTAGTAGGACAATGAGGATCGGTTGCGACCAATAAGTCCTAGTAAGGTGTGTCTTATATAAACAATAAGTTGTGTTTAGGACCAATGATGGCCCAATAATGTGTGTTTAAGGGCAATGAGGGTCAGTTGGGACCAATGAGTCCCAATAAAGTGTGTATATAAATAATAAGTTGTGTTTACGACCAATTATGGCCCAATAAGGTGTGTTTAGTTGTGACCAATGAGTCCCACTAATGTGTGTATATAACCAATAAGTTGTGTTTAGGACCAATGATGTCCCAATAATGTGTGTTTAAGGGCAATGAGGGTCAGTTGGGCCCAATGAGTCCCAATAAAGTGTGTATATAACCAATAAGTTTTGTTTACAACCAATTATGGCCCAATAAGGTGTGTTTATTTGGTACCAATGAGTCCCACTAAGGTGTGTATATAACCAATAAGTTATGTTTTGGACTAATGATGGCCCAATAAGGTGTGTTTAGTAGGGCAATGAGGATCGGTTGGGACCAATAAATCCTAGTAAGGTGTGTCTTATATAACCAATAAGTTGTGTTTAGGACCAATTATGGCCCAATAAGGTGTGTTTAGTTGGGACCAATGAGTCTCACTAATGTGTATATATAACCAATACGTTGTGTTTAGGACCAATGATGGCACAATAAAGTGGGTTTAGGGACAATGAGGGTTAGTTGGCACCAATGAGTCCTAATAAGGTGTTTATATAACCAATAAGTTGTGTTTACGACCAATTATGGCCCAATATGGTGTGTTTAGTTGGGACTAATGAGTCCTACTAAGGTGTGTATAAAACCAATAAGTTATGTTTAGGACCAATGATGGCCCAATAAGGTGTGTTTAGTAGGGCAATGAGGGTCGGTTAGGACCAATAAGTCCTAGTAAGGTGTGTATATAACCAATAAGTTGTGTTTAGGACCAATGATGGCCCAATAATGTGTGTTTAGTTGGGATAAATGAGTCCCACTAAGGTGTGTATATAACCAATAAGTTGTGTTTAGGACAAATGATGGCACAATAAAGGTGTGTTTAGTAGGACAATGAGGATCGGTTGCGACCAATAAGTCCTAGTAAGGTGTGTCTTATATAACTAATAAGTTGTGTTTAGGACCAATGATGGCCCAATAAGGTGTGTTTAAGGGCAATGAGGGTCAGTTGGGACCAATGAGTCCCAATAAGGTGTGTATATAACAATAAGTTTTGTTTACGACCAATTATGGCCCAATAAGGTGTGTTTAGTTGGGACCAATGAGTCCCACTAATGTGTGTATATAACCAATACGTTTTGTTTAGGACCAATGATGGCACAATAAAGTGTGTTTAGGGACAATGAGGGTCAGTTGGCACCAATGAGTCCTAATAAGGTGTGTATATAACCAATAAGTTGTGTTTACGACCAATTATGGCCCAATATGGTGTGTTTAGTTGGGACTAATGAGTCCCACTAAGGTGTGTATATAACAATAAGTTTTGTTTACGACCAATTATGGCCCAATAAGGTGTGTTTAGTTGGGACCAATGAGTCCCACTAATGTGTGTATATAACCAATACGTTTTGTTTAGGACCAATGATGGCACAATAAAGTGTGTTTAGGGACAATGAGGGTCAGTTGGCAACAATGAGTCCTAATAAGGTGTGTATATAACCAATAAGTTGTGTTTACGACCAATTATGGCCCAATATGGTGTGTTTAGTTGGGACTAATGAGTCCCACTAAGGTGTGTATATAACCAATAAGTTATGTTTTGGACTAATGATGGCCCAATAAGGTGTGTTTAGTAGGGCAATGAGGGTCGGCTGGGACCAATGAGTCCCAATAAAGTGTGTATATAACCAATAAGTTTTGTTTACAACCAATTATGGCCCAATAAGGTGTGTTTAGTTGGTACCAATGAGTCCCACTAAGGTGTGTATATAACCAATAAGTTGTGTTTAGGACCAATGATGGCCCAATAAGGTGTGTTTAGTAGGGCAATGAGGATCGGTTGGGACCAATAAATCCTAGTAAGGTGTGTCTTATATAACCAATAAGTTGTGTTTAGGACCAATGATGGCCCAATAATGTGTGTTTAAGGGCATTGAGGGTCAGTTGGGACCAATGAGTCCCAATAAAGTTTGTATATAAATAATAAGTTGTGTTTACGACCAATTATGGCCTAATAAGGTGTGTTTAGTTGGGACCAATGAGTCCCACTAATGTGTGTATATAACCAATACGTTGTGTTTAGGACCAATGATGGCACAATAAAGTGGGTTTAGGACAATGAGGGTTAGTTGGTACCAATGAGTCCTAATAAGGTGTTTATATAACTAATAAGTTGTGTTTACGACCAATTATAGCCCAATATGGTGTGTTTAGTTGGGACTAATGAGTCCCACTAAGGTGTGTATATAACCAATAAGTTATGTTTTGGACTAATGATGGCCCAATAAGGTGTGTTTAGTAGGACAATGAGGATCGGTTGCGACCAATAAGTCCTAGTAAGGTGTGTCTTATATAACCAATAAGTTGTGTTTACGACCAATGATGGCCCAATAATGTGTGTTTAAGGGCAATGAGGGTCAGTTGGGACCAATGAGTCCCAATAAAGTGTGTATATAAATAATAAGTTGTGTTTACGACCAATTATGGCCCAATAAGGTGTGTTTAGTTGGGACCAATGAGTCTCACTAATGTGTATATATAACCAATACGTTGTGTTTAGGACCAATGATGGCACAATAAAGTGGGTTTAGGGACAATGAGGGTTAGTTGGCACCAATGAGTCCTAATAAGGTGTTTATATAACCAATAAGTTGTGTTTACGACCAATTATGGCCCAATATGGTGTGTTTAGTTGGGACTAATGAGTCCTACTAAGGTGTGTATAAAACCAATAAGTTATGTTTAGGACCAATGATGGCCCAATAAGGTGTGTTTAGTAGGGCAATGAGGGTCGGTTAGGACCAATAAGTCCTAGTAAGGTGTGTATATAACCAATAAGTTGTGTTTAGGACCAATGATGGCCCAATAATGTGTGTTTAGTTGGGATAAATGAGTCCCACTAAGGTGTGTATATAACCAATAAGTTGTGTTTAGGACAAATGATGGCACAATAAAGGTGTGTTTAGTAGGACAATGAGGATCGGTTGCGACCAATAAGTCCTAGTAAGGTGTGTCTTATATAACTAATAAGTTGTGTTTAGGACCAATGATGGCCCAATAATGTGTGTTTAAGGGCAATGAGGGACAGTTGGGACCAATGAGTCCCAATAAGGTGTGTATATAACAATAAGTTTTGTTTACGACCAATTATGGCCCAATAAGGTGTGTTTAGTTGGGACCAATGAGTCCCACTAATGTGTGTATATAACCAATACGTTTTGTTTAGGACCAATGATGGCACAATAAAGTGTGTTTAGGGACAGTGAGGGTCAGTTGGCACCAATGAGTCCTAATAACGTGTGTATATAACCAATAAGTTGTGTTTACGACCAATTATGGCCCAATATGGTGTGTTTAGTTGGGACTAATGAGTCCCACTAAGGTGTGTATATAACAATAAGTTTTGTTTACGACCAATTATGGCCCAATAAGGTGTGTTTAGTTGGGACCAATGAGTCCCACTAATGTGTGTATATAACCAATACGTTTTGTTTAGGACCAATGATGGCACAATAAAGTGTGTTTAGGGACAATGAGGGTCAGTTGGCACCAATGAGTCCTAATAAGGTGTGTATATAACCAATAAGTTGTGTTTACGACCAATTATGGCCCAATATGGTGTGTTTAGTTGGGACTAATGAGTCCCACTAAGGTGTGTATATAACAATAAGTTTTGTTTACGACCAATTATGGCCCAATAAGGTGTGTTTAGTTGGGACCAATGAGTCCCACTAATGTGTGTATATAACCAATACGTTTTGTTTAGGACCAATGATGGCACAATAAAGTGTGTTTAGGGACAATGAGGGTCAGTTGGCAACAATGAGTCCTAATAAGGTGTGTATATAACCAATAAGTTGTGTTTACGACCAATTATGGCCCAATATGGTGTGTTTAGTTGGGACTAATGAGTCCCACTAAGGTGTGTATATAACCAATAAGTTATGTTTTGGACTAATGATGGCCCAATAAGGTGTGTTTAGTAGGGCAATGAGGGTCGGCTGGGACCAATGAGTCCCAATAAAGTGTGTATATAACCAATAAGTTTTGTTTACAACCAATTATGGCCCAATAAGGTGTGTTTAGTTGGTACCAATGAGTCCCACTAAGGTGTGTATATAACCAATAAGTTGTGTTTAGGACCAATGATGGCCCAATAAGGTGTGTTTAGTAGGGCAATGAGGATCGGTTGGGACCAATAAATCCTAGTAAGGTGTGTCTTATATAACCAATAAGTTGTGTTTAGGACCAATGATGGCCCAATAATGTGTGTTTAAGGGCATTGAGGGTCAGTTGGGACCAATGAGTCCCAATAAAGTTTGTATATAAATAATAAGTTGTGTTTACGACCAATTATGGCCTAATAAGGTGTGTTTAGTTGGGACCAATGAGTCCCACTAATGTGTGTATATAACCAATACGTTGTGTTTAGGACCAATGATGGCACAATAAAGTGGGTTTAGGACAATGAGGGTTAGTTGGTACCAATGAGTCCTAATAAGGTGTTTATATAACTAATAAGTTGTGTTTACGACCAATTATAGCCCAATATGGTGTGTTTAGTTGGGACTAATGAGTCCCACTAAGGTGTGTATATAACCAATAAGTTATGTTTTGGACTAATGATGGCCCAATAAGGTGTGTTTAGTAGGACAATGAGGATCGGTTGCGACCAATAAGTCCTAGTAAGGTGTGTCTTATATAACCAATAAGTTGTGTTTACGACCAATGATGGCCCAATAATGTGTGTTTAAGGGCAATGAGGGTCAGTTGGGACCAATGAGTCCCAATAAAGTGTGTATATAAATAATAAGTTGTGTTTACGACCAATTATGGCCCAATAAGGTGTGTTTAGTTGGGACCAATGAGTCTCACTAATGTGTATATATAACCAATACGTTGTGTTTAGGACCAATGATGGCACAATAAAGTGGGTTTAGGGACAATGAGGGTTAGTTGGCACCAATGAGTCCTAATAAGGTGTTTATATAACCAATAAGTTGTGTTTACGACCAATTATGGCCCAATATGGTGTGTTTAGTTGGGACTAATGAGTCCTACTAAGGTGTGTATAAAACCAATAAGTTATGTTTAGGACCAATGATGGCCCAATAAGGTGTGTTTAGTAGGGCAATGAGGGTCGGTTAGGACCAATAAGTCCTAGTAAGGTGTGTATATAACCAATAAGTTGTGTTTAGGACCAATGATGGCCCAATAATGTGTGTTTAGTTGGGATAAATGAGTCCCACTAAGGTGTGTATATAACCAATAAGTTGTGTTTAGGACAAATGATGGCACAATAAAGGTGTGTTTAGTAGGACAATGAGGATCGGTTGCGACCAATAAGTCCTAGTAAGGTGTGTCTTATATAACTAATAAGTTGTGTTTAGGACCAATGATGGCCCAATAATGTGTGTTTAAGGGCAATGAGGGACAGTTGGGACCAATGAGTCCCAATAAGGTGTGTATATAACAATAAGTTTTGTTTACGACCAATTATGGCCCAATAAGGTGTGTTTAGTTGGGACCAATGAGTCCCACTAATGTGTGTATATAACCAATACGTTTTGTTTAGGACCAATGATGGCACAATAAAGTGTGTTTAGGGACAGTGAGGGTCAGTTGGCACCAATGAGTCCTAATAACGTGTGTATATAACCAATAAGTTGTGTTTACGACCAATTATGGCCCAATATGGTGTGTTTAGTTGGGACTAATGAGTCCCACTAAGGTGTGTATATAACAATAAGTTTTGTTTACGACCAATTATGGCCCAATAAGGTGTGTTTAGTTGGGACCAATGAGTCCCACTAATGTGTGTATATAACCAATACGTTTTGTTTAGGACCAATGATGGCACAATAAAGTGTGTTTAGGGACAATGAGGGTCAGTTGGCACCAATGAGTCCTAATAAGGTGTGTATATAACCAATAAGTTGTGTTTACGACCAATTATGGCCCAATATGGTGTGTTTAGTTGGGACTAATGAGTCCCACTAAGGTGTGTATATAACCAATAAGTTATGTTTTGGACTAATGATGGCCCAATAAGGTGTGTTTAGTAGGGCAATGAGGGTCGGCTGGGACCAATAAGTCCTAGTAAGGTGTGTATATAACCAATAAGTTGTGTTTAGGACCAATGATGGCCCAATAATGTGTGTTTAAGGGCAATGAGGGTCAATTGGGCCCAATGAGTCCCAATAAAGTGTGTATATAACCAATAAGTTTTGTTTACAACCAATTATGGCCCAATAAGGTGTGTTTAGTTGGTACCAATGAGTCCCACTAAGGTGTGTATATAACCAATAAGTTGTGTTTAGGACCAATGATGGCCCAATAAGGTGTGTTTAGTAGGGCAATGAGGATCGGTTGGGACCAATAAATCCTAGTAAGGTGTGTCTTATATAACCAATAAGTTGTGTTTAGGACCAATGATGGCCCAATAATGTGTGTTTAAGGGCATTGAGGGTCAGTTGGGACCAATGAGTCCCAATAAAGTTTGTATATAAATAATAAGTTGTGTTTACGACCAATTATGGCCTAATAAGGTGTGTTTAGTTGGGACCAATGAGTCCCACTAATGTGTGTATATAACCAATACGTTGTGTTTAGGACCAATGATGGCACAATAAAGTGGGTTTAGGGACAACGAGGGTTAGTTGGCACCAATGAATCCTAATAAGGTGTTTATATAACTAATAAGTTGTGTTTACGACCAATTATAGCCCAATATGGTGTGTTTAGTTGGGACTAACGAGTCCCAATAAGGTGTGTATATAACCAATAAGTTATGTTTTGGACTAATGATGGCCCAATAAGGTGTGTTTAGTAGGACAATGAGGATCGGTTGCGACCAATAAGTCCTAGTAAGGTGTGTCTTATATAAACAATAAGTTGTGTTTAGGACCAATGATGGCCCAATAATGTGTGTTTAAGGGCAATGAGGGTCAGCTGGGACCAATGAGTCCCAATAAAGTGTGTATATAAATAATAAGTTGTGTTTACGACCAATTATGGCCCAATAAGGTGTGTTTAGTTGTGACCAATGAGTCCCACTAATGTGTGTATATAACCAATACGTTGTGTTTAGGACCAATGATGGCACAATAAAGTGGGTTTAGGGACAATGAGGGTTAGTTGGCACCAATGAGTCCTAATAAGGTGTTTATATAACCAATAAGTTGTGTTTACGACCAATTATGGCCCAATATGGTGTGTTTAGTTGGGACTAATGAGTCCCACTAAGGTGTGTATAAAACCAGTAAGTTATGTTTAGGACCAATGATGGCCCAATAAGGTGTGTCTAGTAGGGCAATGAGGGTCGGTTAGGACCAATAAGTCCTAGTAAGGTGTGTATATAACCAATAAGTTGTGTTTACGACCAATTATGGCCCAATATGGTGTGTTTAGTTGGGACTAATGAGTCCCACTAAGGTGTGTATATAACCAATAAGTTATGTTTTGGACTAATGATGGCCCAATAAGGTGTGTTTAGTAGGGCAATGAGGGTCGGCTGGGACCAATAAGTCCTAGTAAGGTGTGTCTTATATAAACAATAAGTTGTGTGTAGGACCAATGATGGCCCAATAATGTGTGTTTAAGGGCAATGAGGGTCAGTTGGGACCAATGAGTCCCAATAAAGTGTGTATATAAATAATAAGTTGTGTTTACGACCAATTATGGCCCAATAAGGTGTGTTTAGTTGGGACCAATGAGTCCCACTAATGTGTGTATATAACCAATACGTTGTGTTTAGGACCAATGATGGCACAATAAAGTGGGTTTAGGGACAATGAGGGTTAGTTGGCACCAATGAGTCCTAATAAGGTGATTATATAACCAATAAGTTGTGTTTACGACCAATTATGGCCCAATATGGTGTGTTTAGTTGGGACTAATGAGTCCCACTAAGGTGTGTATAAAACCAATAAGTTATGTTTAGGACCAATGATGGCCCAATAAGGTGTGTTTAGTAGGGCAATGAGGGTCGGTTAGGACCAATAAGTCCTAGTAAGGTGTGTATATAACCAATAAGTTGTGTTTAGGACCAATGATGGCCCAATAATGTGTGTTTAGTTGGGACAAATGAGTCCCACTAAGGTGTGTATATAACCAATAAGTTGTGTTTAGGACCAATGATGGCCCAATAAGGTGTGTTTAGTAGGACAATAAGGATCGGTTGCGACCAATAAGTCCTAGTAAGGTGTGTCTTATATAACCAACAAGTTGTGTTTAGGACCAATGATGGCCCAATAATGTGTGTTTAAGGGCAATGAGGGTCAGTTGGGACCAATGAGTCCCAATAAGGTGTGTATATAACAATAAGTTTTGTTTACGACCAATTATGGCCCAATAAGGTGTGTTTAGTTGGGACCAATGAGTCCCACTAATGTGTGTATATAACCAATACGTTTTGTTTAGGACCAATGATGGAACAATAAAGTGTGTTTAGGGACAATGAGGGTCAGTTGGGACCAATGAGTCCTAATAAGGTGTGTATATAACCAATAAGTTGTGTTTACGACCAATTATGGCCCAATATGGTGTGTTTAGTTGGGACTAATGAGTCCCACTAAGGTGTGTATATAACCAATAAGTTATGTTTTGGACTAATGATGGCCCAATAAGGTGTGTTTAGTAGGGCAATGAGGATCGATTGGGACCAATAAATCCTAGTAAGGTGTGTCTTATATAACCAATAAGTTGTGTTTAGGACCAATGATGGCCCAATAATGTGTGTTTAAGGGCATTGAGGGTCAGTTGGGACAAATGAGTCCCAATAAAGTTTGTATATAAATAATAAGTTGTGTTTACGACCAATTATGGCCTAATAAGGTGTGTTTAGTTGGGACCAATGAGTCCCACTAATGTGTGTATATAACCAATACGTTGTGTTTAGGACCAATGATGGCACAATAAAGTGGGTTTAGGGACAACGAGGGTTAGTTGGCACCAATGAATCCTAATAAGGTGTTTATATAACTAATAAGTTGTGTTTAGGACCAATGATGGCCCAATAATGTGTGTTTAAGGGCATTGAGGGTCAGTTGGGACCAATGAGTCCCAATAAAGTTTGTATATAAATAATAAGTTGTGTTTACGACCAATTATGGCCTAATAAGGTGTGTTTAGTTGGGACCAATGAGTCCCACTAATGTGTGTATATAACCAATACGTTGTGTTTAGGACCAATGATGGCACAATAAAGTGGGTTTAGGGACAATGAGGGTTAGTTGGCACCAATGAGTCCTAATAAGGTGTTTATATAACTAATAAGTTGTGTTAACGACCAATTATAGCCCAATATGGTGTGTTTAGTTGGGACTAATGAGTCCCAATAAGGTGTGTATATAACCAATAAGTTATGTTTTGGACTAATGATGGCCCAATAAGGTGTGTTTAGTAGGACAATGAGGATCGGTTGCGACCAATAAGTCCTAGTAAGGTGTGTCTTATATAAACAATAAGTTGTGTTTAGGACCAATGATGGCCCAATAATGTGTGTTTAAGGGCAATGAGGGTCAGCTGGGACCAATGAGTCCCAATAAAGTGTGTATATAAATAATAAGTTGTGTTTACGACCAATTATGGCCCAATAAGGTGTGTTTAGTTGGGACCAATGAGTCCCACTAATGTGTGTATATAACCAATACGTTGTGTTTAGGACCAATGATGGCACAATAAAGTGGGTTTAGGGACAATGAGGGTTAGTTGGCACCAATGAGTCCTAATAAGGTGTTTATATAACCAATAAGTTGTGTTTACGACCAATTATGGCCCAATATGGTGTGTTTAGTTGGGACTAATGAGTCCCACTAAGGTGTGTATAAAACCAGTAAGTTATGTTTAGGACCAATGATGGCCCAATAAGGTGTGTCTAGTAGGGCAATGAGGGTCGGTTAGGACCAATAAGTCCTAGTAAGGTGTGTATATAACCAATAAGTTGTGTTTACGACCAATTATGGCCCAATATGGTGTGTTTAGTTGGGACTAATGAGTCCCACTAAGGTGTGTATATAACCAATAAGTTATGTTTTGGACTAATGATGGCCCAATAAGGTGTGTTTAGTAGGGCAATGAGGGTCGGTTGGGACCAATAAGTCCTAGTAAGGTGTGTCTTATATAAACAATAAGTTGTGTGTAGGACCAATGATGGCCCAATAATGTGTGTTTAAGGGCAATGAGGGTCAGTTGGGACCAATGAGTCCCAATAAAGTGTGTATATAAATAATAAGTTGTGTTTACGACCAATTATGGCCCAATAAGGTGTGTTTAGTTGGGACCAATGAGTCCCACTAATGTGTGTATATAACCAATACGTTGTGTTTAGGACCAATGATGGCACAATAAAGTGGGTTTAGGGACAATGAGGGTTAGTTGGCACCAATGAGTCCTAATAAGGTGATTATATAACCAATAAGTTGTGTTTACGACCAATTATGGCCCAATATGGTGTGTTTAGTTGGGACTAATGAGTCCCACTAAGGTGTGTATAAAACCAATAAGTTATGTTTAGGACCAATGATGGCCCAATAAGGTGTGTTTAGTAGGGCAATGAGGGTCGGTTAGGACCAATAAGTCCTAGTAAGGTGTGTATATAACCAATAAGTTGTGTTTAGGACCAATGATGGCCCAATAATGTGTGTTTAGTTGGGACAAATGAGTCCCACTAAGGTGTGTATATAACCAATAAGTTGTGTTTAGGACCAATGATGGCCCAATAAGGTGTGTTTAGTAGGACAATAAGGATCGGTTGCGACCAATAAGTCCTAGTAAGGTGTGTCTTATATAACCAACAAGTTGTGTTTAGGACCAATGATGGCCCAATAATGTGTGTTTAAGGGCAATGAGGGTCAGTTGGGACCAATGAGTCCCAATAAGGTGTGTATATAACCAATAAGTTTTGTTTACGACCAATTATGGCCCAATAAGGTGTGTTTAGTTGGGACCAATGAGTCCCACTAATGTGTGTATATAACCAATACGTTTTGTTTAGGACCAATGATGGCACAATAAAGTGTGTTTAGGGACAATGAGGGTCAGTTGGGACCAATGAGTCCTAATAAGGTGTGTATATAACCAATAAGTTGTGTTTACGACCAATTATGGCCCAATATGGTGTGTTTAGTTGGGACTAATGAGTCCCACTAAGGTGTGTATATAACCAATAAGTTATGTTTAGGACCAATGATGGCCCAATAAGGTGTGTTTAGTAGGGCAATGAGGATCGGTTGGGACCAATAAATCCTAGTAAGGTGTGTCTTATATAACCAATAAGTTGTGTTTAGGACCAATGATGGCCCAATAATGTGTGTTTAAGGGCATTGAGGGTCAGTTGGGACAAATGAGTCCCAATAAAGTTTGTATATAAATAATAAGTTGTGTTTACGACCAATTATGGCCTAATAAGGTGTGTTTAGTTGGGACCAATGAGTCCCACCAATGTGTGTATATAACCAATACGTTGTGTTTAGGACCAATGATGGCACAATAAAGTGGGTTTAGGGACAACGAGGGTTAGTTGGCACCAATGAATCCTAATAAGGTGTTTATATAACTAATAAGTTGTGTTTACGACCAATTATAGCCCAATATGGTGTGTTTAGTTGGGACTAATGAGTCCCAATAAGGTGTGTATATAACCAATAAGTTATGTTTTGGACTAATGATGGCCCAATAAGGTGTGTTTAGTAGGACAATGAGGATCGGTTGCGACCAATAAGTCCTAGTAAGGTGTGTCTTATATAAACAATAAGTTGTGTGTAGGACCAATGATGGCCCAATAATGTGTGTTTAAGGGCAATGAGGGTCAGTTGGGACCAATGAGTCCCAATAAAGTGTGTATATAAATAATAAGTTGTGTTTACGACCAATTATGGCCCAATAAGGTGTGTTTAGTTGGGACCAATGAGTCCCACTAATGTGTGTATATAACCAATACGTTGTGTTTAGGACCAATGATGGCACAATAAAGTGGGTTTAGGGACAATGAGGGTTAGTTGGCACCAATGAGTCCTAATAAGGTGTTTATATAACCAATAAGTTGTGTTTACGACCAATTATGGCCCAATATGGTGTGTTTAGTTGGGACTAATGAGTCCCACTAAGGTGTGTATAAAACCAATAAGTTATGTTTAGGACCAATGATGGCCCAATAAGGTGTGTTTAGTAGGGCAATGAGGGTCGGTTAGGACCAATAAGTCCTAGTAAGGTGTGTATATAACCAATAAGTTGTGTTTAGGACCAATGATGGCCCAATAATGTGTGTTTAGTTGGGACAAATGAGTCCCACTAAGGTGTGTATATAACCAATAAGTTGTGTTTAGGACCAATGATGGCCCAATAAGGTGTGTTTAGTAGGACAATAAGGATCGGTTGCGACCAATAAGTCCTAGTAAGGTGTGTCTTATATAACCAACAAGTTGTGTTTAGGACCAATGATGGCCCAATAATGTGTGTTTAAGGGCAATGAGGGTCAGTTGGGACCAATGAGTCCCAATAAAGTGTGTATATAACAATAAGTTTTGTTTACGACCAATTATGGCCCAATAAGGTGTGTTTAGTTGGGACCAATGAGTCCCACTAATGTGTGTATATAACCAATACGTTTTGTTTAGGACCAATGATGGCACAATAAAGTGTGTTTAGGGACAATGAGGGTCAGTTGGCACCAATGAGTCCTAATAAGGTGTGTATATAACCAATAAGTTGTGTTTACGACCAATTATGGCCCAATATGGTGTGTTTAGTTGGGACTAATGAGTCCCACTAAGGTGTGTATATAACCAATAAGTTATGTTTTGGACTAATGATGGCCCAATAAGGTGTGTTTAGTAGGGCAATGAGGGTCGGTTAGGACCAATAAGTCCTAGTAAGGTGTGTATATAACCAATAAGTTGTGTTTAGGACCAATGATGGCCCAATAATGTGTGTTTAGTTGGGACTAATGAGTCCCACTAAGGTGTGTATATAACCAATAAGTTGTGTTTAGGACCAATGATGGCCCAATAAGGTGTGTTTAGTAGGGCAATGAGGATCGGTTGGGACCAATAAATCCTAGTAAGGTGTGTCTTATATAACCAATAAGTTGTGTTTAGGACCAATGATGGCCCAATAATTTGTGTTTAAGGGCAATGAGGGTCAGTTGGGACCAATGAGTCCCAATAAAGTGTGTATATAACTAATAAGTTGTGTTTACGACCAATTATGGCCCAATAAGGTGTGTTTAGTTGGGACCAATGAGTCCCACTAATGTGTGTATATAACCAATACGTTGTGTTTAGGACCAATGATGGCACAATAAAGTGGGTTTAGGGACAATGAGGGTTAGTTGGCACCAATGAGTCCTAATAAGGTGTTTATATAACCAATAAGTTGTGTTTACGACCAATTATGGCCCAATATGGTGTGTTTAGTTGGGACTAATGAGTCCCACTAAGGTGTGTATATAACCAATAAGTTATGTTTAGGACCAATGATGGCCCAATAAGGTGTGTTTAGTAGGAC
>JBCNJP010011524.1:0-16065 GCA_039602395.1 Deinandra increscens subsp. villosa
CCATCACCTAATCATTGCCATATAACGGTTTTAATATTCCTTTGGGTCGTTTCAGGTAAAACGATCGTTTCTGGGTCGTTTCACCCAAAACGATCGTTCGTTTTGGGTGTTTTTAGTAAAAGGCCGGGTGGATATAGCCGGACCCTAAAATAATAAACATGTTTAAGTTTAAACTAAAATAAGCGTACAATATAAAAAGTTTTAAAACCGACCGACGGAATTTTAGTACTTTATGTGAACGAGCATGAACATAATTTCATGTTCATTTAAACGAGATGGATGACCCCCTCGCGCGTTGCCGCGGGGTTGAATTTGTAGACTAAGTTATAGTGAAAATGTTAAGTGAGTACTAAATGTAAGCTTGACAAAGACCACAGTAGTAGTAGAGTGAATGTGTTTATAATGCTAAAGCAAAATCCACCCAAAGGAAGAAGGAACAGAAACGTAAAGCTCATAAATGTGACATTTAATAACCAAAAGAAACTGGGTTTGATCTAATCCTAAAAAGACAGTTCGCCAAACAATCAAATGGTCAAACTATCAATTCTTGAATTTGTGGAAGATGAGAAGGAAACTTACCAATACTGACACCAAAATCTTAGTTCTGCATTTCCTGCACCATGCTTCTCAATGGTTTTAAAACACTCAAAAGCTGGATATGCATATCCAAGAATCAACCTGAACCCATAAGTTCATAACCAAACATCATCATATTTAACCAAAATCCTAATTTCCATAAAAATATATCTTGATGAATTATTTACTAAAAATGAGATTGACAAATGGAAGATGCTTGCTTACACATACTTACATCTTTTGAAGGAAATCCTTGGGGGCTTGGGTGTGATCTTGAAGTGACAGCTTCAAGTTTCATTGATAAGAACTGTCACACTCAACCTAATTAGCCTCTGTTCAGTACAAAAGAGAAGTACAGTATGCTTACTTCGACTTGTTGCTGTAGAAACTGAATGTAATTAATTATCTCATCAAAGACCAATGCTTTCCCAATAACCTGATATTCAGAACATAAAATACATGATCAAAATTAGTACAATTAAGTAAAAAAAGACCCCTCAATTGTCATTGTTTAACTCTAATTTTTTGTTTGCAGAGGTTGCCATAATTGAAGTTAAATTTGGTTGACCTTAGGGGTGCAAACACCCACCTGCATGATTGTTGTTTGACAATGTATGAAAGTGAAGGTAAACCAATAAACCTGCACTGTAAATATGGAATGTAATATTGTGGGTTTGTGTTCGTCGTGCCTCAAATAATAGTAATATCGGAAGCCATTTTATAAAACTACATTAAGTTTTTAGTACACCATGCCTATCAACAGTCACAATTTCTACTTGGCTTTTTTAAAATGGCTCACCTTAAGTTCGTAGCTGTTGCATTATTCCTTTCCCTTCGCAGGACCAGTCGGAACACCTGCAACATTTATATTTATTGTATAAGTTGTGTATGGCAATGTAACAACCCACCCATGAAAAAACCCCTACAGTAGTTTTAAGTTTAAACCTGTGGAAGACCGTACAACAGAAACGTGCAAACCACTCTAAATTATCTCCTCATGAGGCTGTCATACAACAAAAACCAACATAAACAGACTTAACAGGAAACTAACCTTAAATCACAGACAACAATAGCAACCACAGATCAACTCCAGTAGCTGCACACAAAAAATCAGAACAAATTAGCACATACCCTTCCAACTACAATATCACCACCAAAGAAGAGAACCATTATTGTACTCCCCTAACACATTCAACAAAAACCAAAATAAGTGACCACAAAGCTGCAGAGACCAGAAAAGCACATAAATTTTGAGCAAATATAAAAGCATACGAAATGAGGCATTTAAGGATAGGATATGCATCTCATTCATAAACAAAATGAAGGTTACAACTCAGTCCGACATACGAGGCAAACGGGCAACAAGCTGCGCCGCAAGCCCTTTTTGAATAGCAAAACCTAAGCGGATAAAAACAAGTTTCTTAGCTCTAGGAGTCACTATATGTCCATGTATAACCTTCTGGATCCGCCCGAGCGTATCCGCAGCCTCTGACGCGAGGTGGCCGAACGTGTCAAAAGCAAATGGGACAAACACATGCTGATTCTCGAGACATGCCTTTTCGTGCTTGTCCACCTTACCCGCAGCCGCCTTAGCAGCAGCCTGCCCTGCTGTAAAGACCCCAGAGCCAAAGCCCGCAAGGGGAGAGACCCCAGTCAAATCGATGCAAGCGTGCTTCCCCCTTGACCACCCAAACACCAGGATGTCCGCCGGTCTAAGGGTCGAACGCCCCTCTTTTGGGTCAGTTAAGAAGTTGACGGGGGCTTCCTTCTTGGCTGAAATCCCAGCCTTTCTGAAAATGTCAAATAGCACATCCCGGACCCAGTCATGACGATACTTGAACCCTGGGAGATCCTTACAGTGAATCGCGTGCTCCCCAAACGAGTCCAAACACGCCTTGCGGCAAACAGGGCACTTCTCGTCCGCGGGAAAGAGGGGTATCATAAGTCGGTACTTGAGGATAGATCGGTATTCGACCGACGACATGCGTTGCCCGAGACCGTCAATGGGGAGAGCATGGAGGAAATCTTGGGCATGTGGTTGACGAAGACAGCTCCACACCGCTTTTTGCCTGACATTCAAATTAAACCGGGTTTCCGTATCCAACACAGTTTTGCTGAAAAGGGCATTCGCCAAAACATGTTGGGGTTTTGGGGGGGCGGTGTCCTTGCTAGAGAAACCGCTAAGATCAAAACCCGGTACGATGTCACGCAGGGCAGCTAGAGCGAAAGTATAATCCGAGTCCATGCCACAGACCCCGCTCTCCCGCAAGATGTGGTCCTGCAGCCCCCAGGATTGGGCCCTGGACGCTACAAACGCATAAGACGAGGCCTCCATAGCCGAAGAAACCCCGAGCCCTCCGTGCCGGATAGGCAGGGAAGCGAGCCGCCACTGAAGGTCCCCAAAATAAGCCCCCCCACAGACCACGATGTTTTCAACAGTCTCGCGCAAGGTCTGATCAAAGCAGGAGGCCGCCCCTTGCACGCGGGCGGGGGGACAGGTCCGCAGGCCGAAAAAGAGCTTGGCGACACCCATGCAGGAGCGAAGCAGAAGGAGTTCGCACTGCGGGTCCCGCATCTTGGGAAGGAGGTGCATTAGAGCGGCAGCGTTAGAAGCCCTCTTGGACGCCAACCCCTCAATGAACCCACCATCCCTACTGACTGCCCCTCCAAGGAGCTTTACCCCTAGGGCCGGCCTACTGATGGCCGAGGGGAAAAGGCCCGGCCGATCCTTCCTCCCGTCGCAAGACGGCCAGAACAGCTCCGTCTTCTTGATATTGAGTTGCAAGCCCAGGGAGGGGCCGGTCTCCGAAATAATCCGCAAGGCTTTGGCCACTTCCTCGGAATCCCCAATGAGAGTGCCATCGTCAAGGTACCACGCGTGAAGGAGGAGACGACATTTTCCTCGAATCTGGTGCGCAAGGGGGTGAAGAACAAGGGCAAACAGGAGAGGGCCCAAAGGGTCTCCCTGTTGCACCCCCGTAGTGGCCCAAATATGATCCCCCCCTAAGTATAGCCGCGCAGACTGACCGTAGAGAAAGTCGACCCATGGAGATATAGACGGGCACCTTAAACGCACTTCCCGGAGTAAGGCCGACCTATCCACTACGTTAAACGCGTTGGAGAAGTCAACCGTAAGCATAGCCAGCGAGCTGTCATCATGTTTCTCCGCAACCAACCGGTTAACCGCATGCAGGATAGCCTCAGCTCCTCCAGGTACCCCAACCCCAAACTGAAAGTCCCCGAGATATTTAGCCATTTCCTTTCCGACGCCATTCATAGCAATTTTAGAAACCAGCCGCCGCCAGATGGTGCCGACAGCGATTGGCCGGATCCCGTTATCAGGCTTTAGCAGAGGTGTAAGAGGCGCCGACGCCACAAACTCGGCCAGCCCGAGAGGGCACCTCCCCCCCAACCACAAATTGACTACCAAGGTAATAGCCCCGAGGAGGTCGTTAGCAATGGGAGACCCTTCCCCGCAGAGGCTGTCCAGAAGGTGTTGGGCCCGCAACCCATCCCTCCCGCACGACGTCCCCTTGGGAAACGATTTAATGCAAGCCAAGACAACTTCGGTGGTAGCCACAAGTGGGGGCTCGGTATGGGGCTCAGACGGCAAGGAGGGGGGTGGTAACACAGGATGCTTCTCCTCCAAAACCCGAGTGGTGGCAGGTCCAAAAGGCGCAACCCCAGACGAAGATAGAACTTTAACGGCGGCAGTAAAGTGACCGTCCGCAATTTTCCGGATGCAGCGGTTTATGTTGGACCCCTCCGCAGCCGACCTATCAGAAATCGCGCCCGGAGGCCCCCCTGGCCCACAAACGGGGGTTTCAAGGATGTTATCAATCAGCTGGTCAATCCCCTCCGCGCCCCCCCAAGTAGAAAGAGAGGCCATGATGGAACGACATTGCAAGGCTTTGCGGTTCCCAGAGCGAGCCTCTTGGCGCGTTTTAGGGTTAAAAACCCTCAGCGTGCACCTAGGAAGAATAAGCAACCGAACCCAGGCCTCAATAGAATCGGGGTGAGCAGCCACCTGAAGCAGAGCAGTTTTAAGGGCCTGGGAGAAGGCCATGCGACAACTGAGAGGTAAACTCTTAACAGTGGTGACACGGGCCTTGAAGATCTTATCCAGGAGTTCCCTATCCAAAGGCCTCCCACCCCCTACATTGACAGGGCCAATCCCAGGCGAGTCTACAAGGCCAAGGGGGATGGGGATCTCGGTGATATGCCTGGCTTCGCCTTCCGAAGGATTGATAAAACGAGAAACCCCGTCCTCGTGGTGGCACAAGCGGCTGACATGGTGAATTTTCATGCACCGACCACACAACCAAGAGTCAAGGGCCTTTAGGACATCTTCCAAGCCTAGAAACACTCCGAGATCCACCGAGAGGGTGCCCCGCAACGCGTCACAACGCTCATCACTGTTAAGGTGCGAGGTTTTAAGGTGGGCGACAAGGCGTGAGAAACCTTTGGCCCCGAACTCTCTATCACAATGCTGGAGAGATCGAAGGGGGCACCTCACCAAACGACTAGGCAACACCGAGGGGGTGGCCATAAAAGCAGACACGGACCGAGGAGGACCGTGTAAGAAAAACTGCGAGGGAGTGCTAAGCAAGCACACCAGCGGAGGGGGGGGGGGGGGGCACCAACGCGCAAAGTTGGCTACCCCGGGCGAGACCACACAACAGAGTTACATGAAAACCCCGCAATAACCCACAAACAACGGCAGACCAAGGAAGACTCCAAACTTGTAGTTAATATAAAAATTGAATATTCACAAGTGAACGGAATATAAAAATTCTTGCTTCAAAACACAAGATATACCCACAAACACCAAAGGTGGCGGCGGACCAGGGGAGCGCCGGCGGACCAAAGGCGGCGGACCAGAGGAGCGCCGGTAGACCAAGGGGCGGACCAGAAAAGGGAGGAGTGCCGGACCAAACAGCGGCGGAGCAGAGGAGGCGCGGACCAGTTCAAACTGGTCCGGCGACCCGTTGGGGGAACTGGTCCGGTGGCCAAGCAGGGGGCGGCGAGCAGGGAGGAGGAGGACGGAGGAGGGCGGAGGGAGGGTGTCGGTCGGCCGGCGAAGGGACGGAGAAGAGAGAGGGCGGAGGGCGGCCGGAGGAGGAGGGTGAAGGGTGAAGGATAAATAGAAGAGATGTCAGAGTTTGTTTAAACGGGACAGAGAAAGGGCGGCGATGGGTGGCAGCGGCTGCTGTTGTGGTTGACGGCGACGGGAATGATGGCGGCGGAGGAAGTGGAAACGATGGTGGGTGGGTTTGGGGTGAAGCGCCGGCGACTGCGGGAAGGGCGGACGGTAGTGCGGTGGGGGACGCCGGCGAAAACAAGTCTGAAATCAAGTCTGACTGTCCAGGTGTAGCAGTGGCCTCCAAAACAGTATTAAGAGGATGAATACAAATACACAAATCAAACATGCAGGTATTCAAAGATCTAAAACCCAACGAAGATTGGGTTAACAAAAAAGAAACATAGGTAAAACAGGGTTCAATGTTCACAAACCAAAGGGATAAGAGCCTCAAACTTAGTAGCAGCGAAGGCAGTCAAAAGGGTTGTAGCAGCGAAGGAGTCAGAAGGGTTGCAGCATTGAAGACCACCACGATATCAAAGGAAACCAAAAAAAAAAGAAGAGAATTAGCAGTAAAAACGACTACCAACTCAACCAAAACTATGAACAACATTCACCAAAAAGCAAGAAACACAGTTCGATTGTATTTCATTTTCATTGTAGAATTTTGTGTTGCAGATATCATCCATTGTTTTGTATTTACTTACTACTCATGAATACTATGCCATGTGGGTGAATTACTCGCTCCTCTCTGCTTCCTTTCTTCAATAGGTGAATCATCCACTCCACTCCTATGCCTCTATATACATCAAGTTAGTGAACAAACATCAACAGAAAAAACCATTTTAACATTGTAGCTACAACACAATATTCTTCCTCAACTAAACAGATAATGAAATGAGTAGAGAAATACTAATACCATTACTACAAAAAAACGTAAAGCCTTTTGTTATTAATCAATAGAAGCACCTTCAAATGGAACAACTAAAATAGAAACCAGTAAGAACACGATGCATCTGGACAAAACTAAAAAACATACTACACTTTATATAGAAGTTAAAACATGATGTTCATGTTGATCGCTGGGTTTTTAACATGTATACAATATTCAAGTTCAACATACAACACTGTAAAAAAATTTCTGTTCATCCTCAGATTTTTGCTTTCTTGTAAGTAATATATGTATTAACTATTTGACTCCCCAAGAATGGGTCAAAGAAATCAGGTATAAACGACAACAAACTAATAAGGGGAGCAGACAATCTAATAAGAGGAATAGACAATCGAATCCTAATTTTAGATTGTACCTTCAGATTATAGTTGGCAGAAGAACATCTTTTGAGTACAATCGCGTCAAGAACTGAAAAACAGTCATATTGGATGATATCAGATGTAATCGATCACAATCAAAGAAATAAAAGGGACACACAAAATCGTGGAGAAGCGAATGTAGATGTTACCTTCACAATGGAGGGAGCAGAAACTTGAACTTTGATGTCGAAGCAGAAATAGTGGTGTTATAAACATGCGGTTGCATTCAGGACTTACAAACGACCTGTGATCTTCAAACAAAATGCAAAACAATACAACCACCATCAAAGCCCCAAAAAACCCTCATTAATGACAAAAACAATTGAACCAACAATAAAAAAAAGAAACTGAATAGAAATCAGTAAATTATACCCATCATCAAGGCCCTAAAAACAAATCATACATGAATGGAAGAAAGCACATAGGTAAAAAGAAGTGTAGAAATCAAATACGCTACCTCAATTCAGAGAAAGGGACAGTAAAAAACATAAATGAAGAAGAAATTGAAGATTAAATAGAGAAAGAAAATTGAAGAGAACCGAACATTTAAATGTGTATTGGCTCATATCTAACCTGCAAATCTTAAGTAAACCAAACTGGATTCGTAAAACCTATGTACGAAAACGGAAAAAAAAATCAAAAACAAAAGACAATGAAATCAATGCAAACGATTGACGAATCGAGAAGTGGTCTCAATAGGAATCTCAAATCGAAATTTCTTGCAACGCACATACGATTTCAACTCAAAGCCCTAAATTCAATTGAAGATACATGTAATCAAGATTGAGACGTATTCGAAATGAAATTGAACTCATCTGAACTAACAAATTGAACATGCAAACAAATCTGATCATTTAAGAATCACAACGATATAAAAACGATGAAAACGTATGACGAAAAACCTGTTTTTCTCGGCTGGAGTAACTCCGACAGCGTCAATCTCCGTCACCGCATCTCCCTGTCAGCGCCTCTAGAGATCGACAACCACAACACCGGATTTCGTCATGTAAGAGGAAGGACTGGCGTGAACCCTAGCCGCTTCAACATCGCCGTAGTCCGCCGTTTACTGCGTCGACACTAAAAAACGGAGCAACAAAAACAAATCTACGATCCCGTTGGTTGCCGCTCGCACACCGGCGGATGATGGTCTCGCTAGCTGAATGCCGCCATAATTCGGCCGTCTTCTCTGACCATTTATCCTTGTTGCCTGTTCGATTTGAGAGAGCGAGAGAAGAAATAGAAGAGGAAGGCGTGTATTGTGTTTAAGAAGGGAGACAGTGAGAAGAGAGACAATGACGTGTTTCAACCAATCAGAATATACCACCGTCAAGACCAATCAATTAGAAAAATCCGTTTGGCAAAGGAAGGACTAAACTTGACAAAGAAAAAAAAAATGGTGGTCAAACTAAAAGAAACAAAAACTTTCCTAAGGACTAAACTTGACAAAGAAAAAAAAATTGGTGGTCAAACTAAAAGAAACAAAAACTTTCCTATTCACCCTAATTTGCATTGTATATTTATATAATTAAATTGACGAACATATGTGATCAGTGGCGGATCTTGAAATTTTTTTCGTGGGTGACCGAAAATTAGTGGTGACCATTATTAGTATATAAATTTTTTTTAGTGGTGACCGACAGGATATATATAAAAAATTTCTTTGTAAAACACGTATATATAAAAATTTTCTTCGTAAAACATGTATACTCGGTACCTCTGGACAAAAAATCAGCAGTGACCGAGGTCACTGCTGGCACACTATAAGAATCGCCCCTGTATGTGATACCGAATCAGTCAACCTAAACCAGGCGACTAGGGTTCTAGGATAAAACCTCCAGGATCTTTATTATTAATCAAAATCAACTCCAACTTAACTGATTATAAATGTCTCTAATAGGAAAACTAACTTGCTAAACAAGAAACAAATAAAACCCTAAAAGTAAAGATAGTGTGCCGATGGGCCGTGTGGATGCTTGATACGGGCCTGCTCTTAATCCGTATCATTCTCCCATTCTTTAGAAAACTCGTCCTCGAGTTTTAATAACCTATCAAAGCAAATAGAGCCACCCGGATCAAATGGAACGTCTTGACGGCTTACGACCGACGCTCTATCTTCAATTGTCGCCCCGATCGTATTTAAGCAAACAGCATATGTCGAGCGGGTCCCGGGTCTATTGGGTTACCGGGTTGTCGCCCATCCTTCTCCCTCTCTCCCTCTTTTGAAAAAGACTCGTCCTCGAGTTTTTAGAACGTCGAAGAGATCGACGGTAATTATAAATAAAAGACGACGTTTACAAATAACTCGATCGCTATGTAAAGTTAGAGAAAATCCCCACTGGAGTTCGACGCACACGCTAATAGTTGCGGAATGCATCATCTGAATTAAACAACTTCGAGACCAAATGATACCGAATCAGTCAACCTAAACCAGGCGACTAGGGTTCTGGGATAAAACCTCCAGGATCTTTATTATTAATCAAAATCAACTCCAACTTAACTGATTATAAATGTCTTTAAATAGGAAAACTAACTTGCTAAACAAGAAACAAATAAAACCCTAAAAGTAAAGATAGTGGGCCGATGGGCCGTGTGGATGCTTGATACGGGCCTGCTCTTAATCCGTATCAATATGTTGTATTCGTTAATTTATATTCGTGAACTTTCCATTACGTTCGTTTATTTATGTTAATTTAGTTTTATTAATATAATAATATAAATAATTTTAGATGATCGATTTCTCGATGACACGTGGATGTTGAATGGATGAGTCTTGTTGGATTCTAGAATTAATTATGAACATTTGAATCATTCTTTATTGATATTGTTTTGGAAACAAGATATGTTTGTTTAAGAGTGGTTATAGAGAAACCCAGTGATTTTACTAGAGAAACCTAATTTCTACGGTCGTTTTGCCCAAAACGGTCGTTTCAGGCAAAACGAGATGACGTGTCGCGACGACGACAACCTTAAAATTCAGGGGGGGCCCTTTTCCACAAATCGTATTGAGGTCGTTTTGTTTGAAACAGTCGTTTTGGGGTCGTTTCACATGAAACGGCCGTGGGAAATAGGTGAATATATCAATTTGATTGGTGGATATATCTACAGCCTTGTTTAAATGTGTTCATTTAAATTTGTTTTTTTATGTTCGCTTATGTTCACGAAGCGTTTGTTTAGCCTTTAACGAACGAACATGAACATGTTCATTTCTTAAATGAACGAACACAAACAAGAAAAAATGTTCGACAAATTTTTGTGTTCGTGTTTATATTCGCTTAAAGTTAACGTTTGATTCTTTTACAAGCCTAGGTCTCTTATTCTCTTTTATTCTCTTTTAATATATTGTAAGGTTGACATTCTTAAGGTGAGAAGGTCGAAACATCAGACAATTTACATATCCATAGTCTTGTTCTCCAAAATCTAATATTCTTTTAAACCATAAATTTACATTGCATGCATTAGCAAAGTAGCAATAGAAAAGAAGCAAGGATGAAGGTGCTCCTCAACTCACAATAAAAATTATCTTAAACAATTCAGAAAATGTTATAGTATTTTCATCTTGACTATCTAATCTAAAACTCTAAAACTATCTAATCCGATGAGGTGAAATCTTAAAACCACCCTACCATTTTTTCAAAAAAAATCAAATTATATATTTAAATAAATAAAACATTAAATTTAAAAACATTCGTGTAAAAAAAACATAATTTCATCTGTTAATAAAATTATCATTTTTTTCTTAATCGAGATAATCTAAAAGTATATTGTCAAAAATTATTAAAATGCATTTTCATAAAAAACATACACTTATTAAAACATTCGTAATGCTTCCACCATACACAATGACGGTAGTTGGCCATCAAAGGATGGAGGTGCGAACCGTGCGATGGTTGGGAGTCATGGAAATAGAGAAAAGGGGGAGAGAAGAAGGAAAAGTGTAGAAAGGTAGGGACGTGGAGCGAGACCGCATGGCAGGAACATGACTACGGCGGTGCTGCGGTGATGGTGAGTGCGTGGGGCCGCACCATACGACTGAACCATCACGAATGCTCTTATAATTAATGTATACAAACGTGACATGACAGTATCACATCCATCCAATTCAAAAACCAATAATCCATCATCATACAAAAGAACCACATTCCTTATGTAGTGGTTCATTCCATGTCAATGTGCTACCCAACATGTTATTTTTTTATTCTGATGTAATGACTAATTTTATTCCAGCCAGTGGCGCACCTAGGCACAAGCCTAGGGGTTCGCCCGACACCAATAAAATTTTTTGACGCTGTAGTATTTTTAGTATTTTTTTGATTTTTATGAACCGAACACCAAGATACTTGGTGACCGAACTCCATGAAAAAAAAATCCTGGATTCGCCACTGAATTTCCAGCCTCTATTCTAGCATACCAAATACTACCTTATTCTCTTCTATATATATAACTACCACTTAGTTGCTTTATTGCTTGAAAGTGGCAAAATTTGTGTTTTAGGCCATATAGTGTTGTAAAACACCCAACTTATATATCATGAAGACCATCTTTTATACTGCGTGATAAATTATGTTAGATCAAACTCATAGATGCGGAAATTTCATCAGAATGGCCCTTGATCACCATCCAATCACCGGAATAGCCTTGGAATTTCCATTTTACCAAATTAGCCCAGCCAACGACAGCTTGACACCTCATTATTTTGGTTAATTTCGCGCTGGTTAGATGTAACACCTGTTTCCGATCCATTCACAAAACCCGACCCAAATCTGAACTTGTCACACAAATCAAAGTTTTGATTTAACGAATATCGGAAGAAATTTTCTAAATTATACATTTAACTCATGTTCGGGATATTCCATAATCATTTTTGAAAAAAAAATAATAAATAAGCAAAGTTTTAGGTTAAACAATTTGCTTAAAACAAAAATAAAGAGATTTTCAATTTTTACGCGATTTCGGTATTAGATTTATCGTTTACCGGGAATCTCAGGGTTTTTATCTCAAAATTTATACTTTGGAATATCCTACAATCATTTTATAATATTTAAAATCAATTAGTTAAATTATAGAACAATTTTATTAATTAAAAACCCAACTAAGCGAATTTATGGTTTTTCGTGCAATTCCATTAATAACCGGGAATCACATAAATTTCAAAAATCATACTTTAATGTTCCTTAATATTTTATAAGCTTAATATAAGATGCTTGCAAAATATTAGAGGCTATCAAGTTAAAACGAAAACGTACGAATAAAAACACATTAAAAACGTATTTTTATACCTCGTTATGCATAGTCTGAGACTTAGAAAACCATGAAAAAATAATCTAACTAATTTTTGGACATAAAATGATAAAGTTAGAAAAGCCTAAGGGTTAAAATTGCTCAAAAACCAAAATTCAGGGGCCAAACTGTAAAATAAAAGTACAGGGACCAAATCAGTCATTTTCCCATTCTGGGTCGCGGTACGCGATGCCCTCTTCTTCCTCCTTCGCGATACGCCTTGCGTACCAGGTCGAGATCATACCACGTTTTCTTTCTTGTTCTCCAAAATCGACCCTCCAGACGTCGTTCTTTGAATGACTACTCACCATAGGGACATGGCCTAGCCTCCTGCGTTCCTAAAGAGTATAAATAGACCTCCAGATCGCTCCATATCAGTCACCAATTTCGCAAATCTTCTCCTTGAAAACCCTAAACTTCAACTGATTTTTGTTCATCAAAATTCGATCGATCCAGAAGCTCTCCAAGGCTCATCTTCTGCAGTCCACCATTATTTGGTATGCTCTTCAAAACCCTTCTATCAATTTCTGTTAATTTTGTTGTTATAATTGAGTTCTTAAACTATGCTTAAAATTAGGTTCTTGATTTATTTTGTTAAATTTAAGCAATCGGGTTGGAATTAGGGTCTGAACTTTTGTAGATAATCCTAAAATAATATGTTTTAAGAATGCCCTAAGTTAATTTCAAGTTTTGGTAAGGGTTAGTACTTTATTTAAAAATCGGTCAAAATTAGGG
This sequence comes from Deinandra increscens subsp. villosa, assembly GCA_039602395.1. NCBI lineage: Eukaryota > Viridiplantae > Streptophyta > Magnoliopsida > Asterales > Asteraceae > Deinandra > Deinandra increscens. The sequence continues at coordinate 12,980 of JBCNJP010011524.1, forward strand.
TTTTTGTAACGTTGTTCTGCCAAAATTGAGTAAACGGTATTGAGTTAAGGTTTGATATTTGAGGAATATTATAATATATTATAATAAATAAAACCCTAAGTTTATACAATTTTATAATTTATTTTTATATTAATTTAATAAATACGTCGAAATTAGGGTTTTGAAATATGAATATTTGATATTAAACAAACCGGGAGGTATTAGGACTTGATTTTTTTGTCTTAGATCATGTTTATATATATAATAAATATTTATGGTTCCAAAAGTTAATAAAATATAATTTACCGATAAAAGGGTAAAATGGTCTTTTTTGAACAAATAGAACCTAAACTCCTTAAATTCCTCATAACTATAGTCATCGTAAGTTCCTATATTCATTTAGCATCTTCATTTCATTAGGAAAATTTCCAGGTTGTTATCTCTCGCAAATTGGTTTCTATCTCTGTATTCGATCTACTTATCACGTGAGTATTCACTAAACCCCCTCTTTAAATATTAGGGATTATGCCTAAATGATTAACTTGTATTATCATTCACATGGTAATTCTAAATAATGATAATCCGCGTTGTGAGTATTCACGACCCATCTCTTTTAAAATGGGATATGACTCAATATTCAATTTGTATTATCATTTCTAACGGTGATTCGTTCGAATGATAATCCAACTTGTGAGAAATCACAACTCCATATCTTTAAGCTTTTTGGTGTGTAACATGTATCTTTATTCAAAATCATTTCTCTAAACGTTATGCGATTATATGTTGATTAAATGAATTATATGTGGGATAGTTTATGGAAATCTTTGTATGCTAGTCTGCCAGTCTCCCTTTGTATGAGGAAATTATGCCATCCTTATGTACCAGTCTCCTTCTATATGAGGAAATTATGATTCGATGTATCAAGTAAATGAAGGTGTGATATGTTTACTTGTTTCATTATTTGATCGACTATATATATATGAATGTATCTCTTATCACATAAATCGCATGTGAAACATATGTTTTATAAACTTGTGTTTACTCACCAACTATTTTTATAGATGACACTTGATTTTATACATGTTGCAGGAATTTATACTTGAGCGTTGATGTGATCACGATAGGATTGTTGGACCTAGATTAAAGAGTTTAACTCAGTTTGATATGTATTTCTGGATGTTAAATTTTATTGTACAATATCTTAAATTGATTAATGAAAAAGGGCATGTTTAAGTATTACAACTTAATTTAGTTGTCATGTGCATCTGAACAATCATTGCGCCCCGACATATTCCGCTGTCGGTTGGGGTGTGACATTAGACACTCCAAATATGGGGATTTCGCTCTATAAATGAGGATTTCGCACCCAAAAAGAAGAAAAAAGAAAAGAAAATTTTAAAAATTTCTTCTACACGCCATACACACACTCAAAATATGGGGATTTCGCGCCCCTTTTAAAAAAATTAAAATTAAATTAAATTGAATAAAGTTTTATATTATTGTTTAAACTTAAGTTTTTTTAATTGTTTTAGCTTTTTATTTTTCTTTTTTAATTGTTTTAAACTTTTTATTTTCCTTTGTTTTAAAGTTTTATTTTTTTAATGTTTTAAGTTTTAAATTTTTATATATAATTTTTAAAAAAATTTATATTATTGTTTTAACGTTTTTAATTTTATATTATCATTAAAACTTATATTTTTTATTGTTTTAACTTTTTATATTACCTTTTTAACTTAACGGCTTGAACTTTTTTAAAAATTTTATTATTTTAATAAAATTACTTATTTTTTTAATTTTTTAAGTTTTAATTTTTTTATATATTATTGTTTTAAATTTTTAGATTGTTGTTTTAACGTTTAAATATTATATTATTGTTTTATTTTGAAGAATACGTGCCCCTCGAACGTGAATGTTTGAGACGTCAATTGTATTTACCTACTAATATTAAGTACAATGATTTGTTGATTTATCTCTCAGAAAAATATGGTTTCAAAAATCATACGCGTCTTTTTTACAAAATGTCATCCTACTCTCATTCAATTTATATTGCGGATGAGAATGATATTTTCTGTTTTTAATTGTTGTTCTGAAAGATTCAAACACCATGTTTACATTATATGTTACTAAAGAAGATGGTGTTGGTAGTAGTTCAGGTGTCCAACATTCTCCATACAATATCATCTATAAATTTGAGTATTACGAGAGTTGGAAAGTTATAAAAAAAACTTCATTTTTAAAATTATATATTTGGCGTTATACAATGTTTCTTCAAATAAACGTCATATTTTAATTTTATGACGATGAAATTAGGTTCTTTAGAAATATTAATTTATTATCAAATGGCAATTCTGAGTTGTACTCTATATATTAACTATTCAAGCCAGTTGTATTTATTTTACTGGTTGGTATGGGCGGTGAAGTGTTATTATTGGCTGTGAATAGCGGTGGGTCATATTAGGTCACAAGGAGGTGGCCTCCGTTTTTGTGTTTCTGTGTGCGTGCCCTTCCTCTCTGTCACACTTCACTTTAAAGAGGGGTTTTGTATTTCTGTGTGTGCACCGTTCCTCTCTCCCACTCTTCACTTTAAAGAGATGTGTTGGTCCGAAATCTAACCAAACACACGATATCTAATCACAAACGAGTGCGGAATCCTCGTTTGTGATCGATTCAAGAAGAATAGTAGAAGAAGAGACTCAATCTAAGGTAAAGATTGAATCTTGAATGAACAATAACTACTATCTTGAAGCTATGAAGAAATCGTAAACTCCAAAGAGGATGATGAAATCGTGAACAAGTATCTCAAAAGCTTCCATTGATCATAAACATAAGGGTTTATATAGGCACCCAATGGGTTTACTATTGGGCCCCTTGTGGATCATAAACCCAATAGTAAACCCAAACCCAATCATAAACTAGCCTAAATACAATAGCAAACTAGCCTATGATTCTAATGAAACCCTCTAAGCCCAGCCCAACATGTTTAATATTACAAGCCTTATAATCTAGTCTCTACAATCTTCCCCTAGGCTTGTGATATTAAATGTCTTCGATCTTTGAAATTCTTCTTCTTGAGTGGCTGGCATAGAAGCTGATGAAGATTCTTTCCG
>JBCNJP010011525.1:0-16065 GCA_039602395.1 Deinandra increscens subsp. villosa
AATGATAGAATTACCGATCGATTGGATCATATCCTATGTCTTAGGAATTTATGCTCTGATACCAATTGTTAGGACCTAATTTGAGTACAATGTTCTCATTCGATTCATCACACAGGTGCGGAAAACAAGTGTGATGATCAATCTTGGTTCATTTCACCCCATAGATCTCTGAAACTCGAAAACATGCACTAAATACACCAAGAACACACACACAAAGGCTCTCTTGTAGAAATGACCAGGAGGAACACGTATTAGGGTTTTCACTTTGGTATTTATACTACAAGAGAGCCTGGGACAAATAGAATGTTTGACAACAACCAATCATTGCATAGAATTCAGCAAAATATTCTAACAGAATAATAAGTACGCTAAGCATATAAGAGAAGTACGCTAAGAATTAAACAAGTTCGCTAGAGCTTGTGAAGTTCGCTAAGAAGTTCGCTAAGCATTAACAAGTTCGCTAACAAGTTCGCTAGATACAAACAAGTCCGCTAACAAGTACGCTAAGCACAACTTAAGTACGCTAGGAACAGTTTAAGTTCGCTAGGAACAGATCAAGTTCGCTAGGAACAAATCAAGTTCGCTAGGACAGTTAACAAACAAGTACGCTAAGTACAATGACAAGTTCGCTAAGAGTTAATCAAGTCCGCTAAGTTCAATATACAAGAAGTTCGCTAAAGAGAAATACAAGTACGCTAACACTTAGTCAAAAAACATCATACATAACCATAATCAAAGATGAGAAAGTACATAATCATAGTAAAGTACAAACCAGAGTAAAATTACAAATAAACATCAAAAGGATAAATAGTTTGTGTTGCCAACATAAATAAGTTCTAACAATGTATCAACCAAGGGTCCTTGGTTTTGTAGTGTACTTGGGTCACAAGATGGTTTAGTAACTAGCTGGTAAGATAGCTCCAACATGCACTTATAGGAAAGGGATCTAACCAAGGTTTAAGAGACTTGATCACATGGGAAATCTCTTGTTAGGTGTTTGGTTGAGTGGATGTGGGCCGATCGGAAATAAGGGAAAGGGAGAGAGGGCGGTGGGCTTAGGCCCGAAAGAAAGAGAGAGGAGAGTGGGCTTCGGCCCGAAGAAAAAGAAAAAAAAAGAAACGGGCTTCGGCCCGAAAGAAAAGAAAAGAAAGAAAGTTTCGTTCGTAGGCCCATTGGGCTTCCTGGGCCGAACCGGGTCTCGGGTCGGGTCGGGTCGGGTTGAGTCCGGTTTGGTCCTACGAGTCCAATGAGACTTCGTTTGTGCAAAAACGATGTCCGGAATGAAAATGGGTTTTCGACGTGAAACGAGTGATTGTAACAATAAAAATACTGTTCATCGCGGACGTTTACGGATACATGGAAATGTCACTTGTAATGATTTGGTGTTTATGTTGTTGTGCACTAGTGATGTATTCCGAATTTAGATCCAAACGTTTGCTTGACGTGAGCGGTTTATGTTTAAAAGTATAACGAAATTTGTTTGACGGAATTAAATAGTTTGAAGGAAAATAAATGGTTTGAAGTTGAATAAGTTTTAGAATTAAAACCAAGTTATGGTTTGACTTAGAATGGTCGTTTGAATAAACGACATGTTTGGAAAACGTTTGTCATAACGTAAAAGTTACAAGATATAAAATAGTCATTTTATATTCGTGATTTCACAAAACTATGTTTATGAATTTCTTCTTATTAAAATTCCATCGTAAATTGTTACGGGATTTCATTTGATTTCCATTATGGGTAATTGTTGTCGGACCTAGATTGTCTATGTTTGCACATAAAGGCATCTAATTTAAACAAATTAGCCTAATGCACATAGAATTATAGCTAATTGCACATAATTAATATATTAAAGTATACCTGGAAAGTACGAGTTGTCACAGTGACTATGACAACTGCTGATCACATAGCTCTGTTACATCATATCATGTAACTGTAGTTAAGTTTTGATGCTTACAAAACTCATTGAATTCTACAAGTAGGTTCACATCTGTATGGCATCTAGAGAAATAGAATGCATCACTCCTCCCTACCCATACCACTTACAAAGAAAATAATATACTTATGAGTTTAGTTGGATATTTAAGTGTTCTTATAAGTTATTTAAGTGTGTGTTTGCTTTATGAGGCTGTAAATTTGAAAAATCAAAGTGAGACTACATAAACTAAAAGCACCAGACTACATGAACTAATACTTCAACTAAAACTTAAGACAAATTCAACATTAACACAACTGACCTTAGCAGAGTTATAAACTACCTATAACAACTGCTTATAAAATTAAAACCTTGATATTTTATTAAAACTAAAATGAGCATGAGTTATAAACTACCTATAACAAAGCTCCTAGAATTTTATTTATAACCATAATTAACTAAACACTTTAAAATACAGAGATATACACTTATATAATGAAAAGAACCATTTGAGGATAAAAAAGAACCATCTTTCATGTAAGGCAATAGAGATTAAAAAAGGAACCATTTGAGGATAAAAAAGTAACTATCAACTCCCAGACATCTTCTTTCGCTCATTCACTAAGGTAGTTTTCTCACAATTACGTCTTTTTTTTATATAGTTTTGCCTCTGTGATTAACCTTTTAAACATGTCACCTTCCAATTCTAGACCCCTTGTTTAACTTACATAATACCTATTCTTATACTTTCCTATGATGAGACTTTGGATACACTTTAACCAAATGTTCTTTCCTGTGATGAGACTTTGGATGGACTTTAACCATTTGACAACCTAACTAATTTTTATTGAATCCATTTAATAAGATAAAGCACAACCAAATAAACCTCTTTATATGTATATGAATCTCAAAATCAGCTTAATGAAGAAATCAATAACTATAACAATAAGCCCTACAAGTCAAACTAATAGAGCGGGTTATTCACTATGTATGAAGGACAGCACATGGATGCATTTTCACATAATTTTCACATAATATAAATGAGAAGAATCAAAGAACGGACCTTCAATTGCAGAGATGAAATCAGCAAATTGAGTAAAGAACTTGAAGAACTTCAATTGCACCAGAACTTGAGAGCATAAAGAGCAGAATTAGGATGTAAAATCATCAGAAAAATAAAGAGCATAAAGAGCATAAATGAAAGAACCGAAAATTGTACCTTTTGTTTGAATTGCGATTTCAGTCAGCTAAAGGTGTGTATTTATAATAAAGGTTGTATCCCCAATTTGCATTAAAATTTTGAATCGAACCGTCATTTTTTTCTATTACCATTCAATAACGTTGCATCGATTACACAAAGAAGAAAATCAAAGGATTGAGAAGCCGAAAATGGAGATGCGTTGAAGATTACCTGCTTTGTGTTTGTTTTCCTCTGAAAAAATCTCATCGCCGGTTGTTTCTTCATCCAAAAAGAGGGTTTCTTCATCCAAGCAAGAAAAGGGAATGTTTACTTCAGGCATTCGACGAAAATCGACTGATTCAGAACCCACAAAAGGAGATTTGACTCTGCAGCAAGTAAGAAAAGGGGATTTGTCTCGTGTGGTTCTCAAAGGAAAGGGAATTCTGGAAAGAACTGAGAATTGAAGTCCAACGATGAGGTTGGAGCCATACTGAAGTAGAAAGCGTATTTTAAGACGGTTAAAATTACAATAATGCCACTTTGATCAATATACATTATATAGTAGGGGTTAAGTTCAATGGAAAACTAGGTTTTAGCTAGAAAACTGGAGAACCAAAAGAAAATTATATTAAATGAAGGCTATTTAGGTAATTTTGGTGCTTCTTTTTTTTCTTTTTTTTTAATTTTCGTGTCTGTCCACCTAATGGCCACCTAACGACCTTAGAAATAAAAAAAAAACTTTTAAAAAAAGCGTTTTTTTTTTTGGGGTTCGTCCGACTATGCTGTATATATGCAACATTGTATGTTGTTTACATTGCATATATGCAACATGCTATGTTACATATATGCAGTATATGAAACATACAATGTTGCATATATGCAACGTATGAAGCATACAATGTTACATATATGCAGGATACTATGTTGCATATATTCAACGTATGTAACACACTATGTTGCATATATGCAACATAGTCGGACGGACAAGATTTTTTTTTTAAGTTGCAGTGAGTTATAAAAAGAATGAGTTTTAATCTAAAGAGTGAGTTTTATAATTTGTAATGAGTTTTATAATTTTCAATGAGTTTTAAGAACATCGATTTTTAAAGTTGTAGTGAGTTTTAAACACAACAGTGAGTTTAAAACTCAGCAATGAGTTTTATAATGTCTAGTGAGTTTTATAGAATAATATACTTTTTTCAACAACAATTATATTTCATTGTCTCCAACAACTTTCTAGGTTTTCTTTTTTATTTTTAAAAACTTATCGCATAAAAAAATCAAACCAACAGCAATGAGTTTTATAATTTTTAGTGAGTTTTATAGAACAATATAGGGGGGTCTACGGGGTATACACTTTTTAAGGGGTCTACAATGAACCTCACCCTATATATATATATATATATATATATATATATATATATATATATATGGAATGGATATAATGAAAACCCTCTTGAGTTATGAATACCTTGAAAACTCTCTTAGAGCCATAGATCTTCATGATCAATGGTTGTGGTTGAAAAAGAATCTTTTCTTTTTCTTTTACCTTTTTTTATAAAGGCTTTAATACCCAAAAGGGTATTATAGTAATCTTGTATCAATTTTCTCTCTCCTACTTTTTCACTTTCAAGACACTAATCATTATCACCTCTCTCCTACTTTTTCACTTACCAAGGCACTCATCATTTGCTACATATCCCCTACTTTTTTTTCTCTTTCTCTCTCTTTCTCTTCTTTTTTTACTTTCTCTCTCTTACTTTTTCAATGCAAGACACTGGGTGTTACATATGTAAAAAATGATAAATCTCCATATATTATTTGAATTTACATATGTAAAAAATGTGATTGCTATTAAACATTCTGCTAACAGCATATTACATATGTAATGATACTACTATTAAGTATTCTGTTGACATCATTTTACATATGCAAATTATCTCTATATATGAAACAAAAAAAAATGACAAATATATTTTATTAATTTGTAAGAAGCTGTTACAATCAACAATAAACATAAACATGTTTTATACGAAATGATTAAAAAATATAACAAGTTAACAAAAATATATAAAAGCTAATTATTCTTGAGTTTTTGATAATCAGCTTCATCTTTGACAAAAAAATCTCATAACATGCTAAGGAAAAAAATCACTAGTTCATATACGTAAATATCATAACATTTTACATATGTAAATTCAAGTAATTTACATATGTAATTCTCATCTAAATTTGCGTATGTAGCATATATAATTTACATATGAAAATTCAAATAATATATAGAGATTTAACATTAAACAAATGAAAAATTACATATGTAACGTAATTTACATATGAAATTTAAATAGATAATAAGAGATAACATGTTACAAACATAAATTTACATATGTAAATTTAAAATAGATAATGAGATATAACATGTTACGTAACAAAAATACATAAAAGCTAACAAAAGTATATAAAAACTAATTATTCTTGAGTTTCTTAATAATCATCTAATAATCATCTTCATCTGTATGTTACATATGTAAATTCAAATAATTTACATATGTAAAATTCAAGTAATTTACAAATGTAAATTCAAATAATTAACATATGTAAATTCAAGTAATTTACATATGTAAATTCAAGTAATTTACAAATGTAAATTTAAATAATTAACATATGTAAATTCAAATAATTTACATATGTAAATTCAAATAATTAACATATGTAAATTCAAATAATTAACATACGTAAATTCAAATAATTTACATACGTAAATTCAAATAATTTACATATGTAAATTCAAGAAAAAAAAGTTAAATCAGTTTATATACGTAAATATCACAACATGTTGCATATATAAATTCAGATAACTTACATATGTAAATCCAAGTAATTTACATACGTAGATTTTCATCTAAGATTACGTAACGTAGCACAAGTTATTTACATATGTAAATTTAATATATATGGAGATTTAACATATATAAAAAAAAGTATTAGAGCTATTACAAAATATTTTATCAACTTATAAGTATCCATTACAACAACATTTAAAAAACATAAAAAATATATAAAAGGTAACAAAATATATATGAGCTAATTGTTCTTGAGTTCTTAATAATCATCTTCAACTTTGACACAATCTCGTAACCTACAAAGAAAACAAGTTCATCAATTCATATACGTAAACATCACAGTATGTTACATATGTATGTTCAAGTAATTTACATATGTAGCGCAAGTTACATATGCAAATTTAAATATATGATTAGATGTAAAATGAAACAAATGTAAATTTACATATGTAACAAGAAAATGTTTCAGATTGTTCAAACATGACAATATTACTAGATGAAGAACCCTTATTGTTGACATTGTCTTGAATATTAGGATCTCCATTGAAAGCTTCTGAATAAAACATATGTAAGTAAATATAAAACAGTTGCGGGGGGGGGGGGGGGGGGGATTAAGAACAAAGAAAGGTTAAAAAGAAAAAAAAAACTCTTAACATACCTTCATAAGATTGTCTATTGTTGATATTAAAATCATTGGATGATTCCATATGATGCAAATGGTCTTCCAAATTGTGAGGAAACTGATGTTGAGGAGATGACATTAAATTCGAAGGTTGCATTTTTTGGATTTTAAGGTTTCTTGAAGTGCATTAATAGAGTTAATGGGTGTTCTTGATATGAAGAAGAAGAAGAAGAATTAAATGATAAGTGTAAATAAAAATGAAGAAAATAAAAAGATAGGAATGATGGTTATCTTAGAGGAAAATGTGATGGGATGGGGCATTGGAAAATCAAAATTCATAATTGATGGGAGAAAGGGTAAAATACAATCTTACCCTTTTGCATAAGACAAAATAGAGTGAGGTGGATAAGCTCACAACCCTTGGATGGGTTTTCAAAGATTTCACAACTCAAGTGGGTTTTCATTCTATACTTTCCATATATATATATATATATATACTAGTAGGGTACCCGCACGTTGCGGCGGGCGATAGTTTATAGCGTATTATTTATCTTTTATTCGTGCGTTCGGCGGCGACAAAAGTTTACAACACGATATTCGTTTCTGTTAGCGCGATGTGGCCCGACAACAATTTATAATGCATTACATGCGCGTTCAGCGGTGACGACATTTACAAGACTCATAACATAGGGTGCAACCGTGCGATGTAGCGTCGACGATAATCACCCAACGCGCTACTTATTTTATTTTATTTCCCAATCCTTACGTGTTATATTGTATCGTACGTTTGTTAATTTTCTCATTCGTAGTATCGATGTAGTCTACCTATGACATAAGCCTTCAAGATCTCAATTGAATAATAACAAACACACGAATAAGGTTAGATTGGTTTGTTAACAAACAATGAATTTAGATGGAGCATTTTTAAATCTAAATATAAGATATTGATTATCCTCAATATAAACGATGGCTTGGCTTTACGCATCAGTAATTTTTTCATATCCGGGTTTTCAAACCATTACTCATATTTGTTCTTACTATTTTATAGATTTATAGTCTTAGACACGGCATTTTATATTATTATTTTATGTTTGTAATTTTTAGGCTCAAAACATGTTCGCACTTTTTAGGTTCAAGATAACATTCAGTATTATTATAGCCCAACCGTTAAGTATATAGTGTTCATATGATATTATGCAATTAGCAAAGTCGGTTGTGAGTGTTGAAAAATTTAAAGTCATTTTTTTTAATATATAAACAGACAATGTACAATTTTAATTTTTTGCTTATACAAGGCAATGTCTAATAAACATGGATGAAAAGGTAACAATCTCATCACTAAACGTATCCAAATCAAGAGAAAGACAACATAGTTCAAAACAGCACACATGTTTAATTTTTTCAATATAATATACATAGTATTGATACCCATGCAATGCACAGTTAGAGATTTAAAAAAATAAAATTAAATAGAATAATATCCAACAACGGCAAATTTGGATGAATCATTGATATTAAAAATATACAAATTTGAAAATACAGGTTTAGAAACTACGTTTAATGTCTCGTCTATTACATTTCCATCTTCTCGCCTTTATTTTATTTTAGACCCGGGCGTAATATTGTTAAAAAATAAATGGGTATAAAAGATGTTTGCAAAGTCTGCCCAACTTGAGTTGGTTTATTCTAACCTATACTTCAAAATAGAAATTTGATAGATAATCTTACTTCACATAAACCCAAATTTAATTAACAAAATAGATATAGCTAATGACGCAGCAAGCAAACACTCAAACATAATAGAAGCACAAAATGGCATAAATATCAAAAGTGAATCAACGCCAGAGGTTCTAATAAGTTATCCATAATCTCCACTAAAAGGTAAATGAGCGGTTATTTCTTTTTTTGAAGTAAAAGTAAAAAATAACACCGGTGGACAAAACGAAATCATATTTTTTGTACATGAACAGAAGTTGTAAAAAAAGAATAAAGTATAAACCAGAAATTCAATAGGCATGATAAAATATGGAATTTTTGTATGTGTAATCATTGAATTAATTAATAATGGCTATGTTCCTAGTAAAAAATAATAAAGCTTATAGTTGAGAAAACATAGAAATGAATTTATCTTCTAACCTAAAAAAGCACCCCTCCAAATTTTGACCCTCAAATTCCAATGAAGCAGTAGCACATGCCTTTGATCCTGCATAAAAAGTTGAAGATGAGAATGAGGTAATCCAAATTTTGACCCTCAAATTGCAATGACCAATTTCAAATCATACATCTTTCAAATTAGTAATATCTGTATAATTAAATAGTTAGTTACAATAATCCTTGATTACGATTTAAATCTTTAAATCATTCATTGGGGAAATTTATATCCTTCGGTTTTTTTGTTACACTATAGTTGGCAGGGTTTGTTTGTTTTATCTGGTGTAGATAATATGAAAGTAGTTACGTATGTCTTCACAGAAGACATTTCAGTCCTGAGTTATCGTTGTCACCGACATTGAGTGTGAATCGTGAAAGGCTAAAAGCAAAAAATAGAGATCCAATAAGTAATATAGTAAAAAGAGGACATGTCTATTGGACATGTTCAATCTACACTGAAGCAAAAAACTTCTTGTTCACCAAACTTGGCTGCACTTCCAAGGGTCAAATGTTGGACATGTTCAATCTGCAAAATGGGATTAATTAGTTCATGAAAACTATCATGAACTACCATTACTCACATAAAACGGATTCTACATCCTATTAGGCATAGACAAACTATTGGTTTGCAGTTATAGTTTTTTAGATAAAATATACCCGAAATCTCCTATCCTTCTTCCTGTTTGTTGAAACTTCTGACTTGTACATATCCAAAACCAAATCATCGGCCTTGTTTCCGTTAGCATGAATAGCAACTTGATACAATCTTTTGCCAAGCAATAAGTTGTTACATACTTACATGTAAGCAATGAAACATGGATTTAATGGTAACTTTTTGAAAATACCGATTTGTCGGATTGGCCGGTAGTATCATATGAACTTTCTTCATCTGTGACTTAGAGGCCAAGATTCCATGGCTCGTTAGCATATGGCTACAAGAAACTTGAAGTAGCTGTTAATTAAACAATAATATTGACCTACGTTAGAATTATTAATACCTTATAGAAAGCACACTGCTGGACCCCAAGGATCCATGCCTATGGATATCCACTGGCTCAGCCTACGACTTGTTATTTGAACTATATCCAAAGAAAGAAACATGGTAGACATCATATTACAGGGTTTCTGTTTTATCAAAAATGAATTAATGTCTCGGTAGGTTTTAAAATGTCAAAGAACTTAAAGCACAAAAGGATACAACATGTAACAAAACTCTATACCTGCAGATGTAAAATAGAAGCTTCGAGCCTTCAACTGATAAGTCAAAAGTGTGGTTAATTTCTTGTAACATTTGCAAAGTGGATAAATATATTCGACTGAAATTACTAACCATAGACAAAAATATATGCAAGGAAACAACATAATTGGACAGAGATTAACATAAATATTATAAAATCAAACCTCCGTTGTTGAACATAATGCGACTCTGCAATTTGACAGCAGTAGAGGCATCACCCTTAGGCGATGGCGTCGTCAAGCTTCTCGAGAGGTTTGTTCTAGTTGGTGACGTACCTCTGGTGGTGTTTTTGATGATGGAGCTGCATAATCTCTCCGCTAATCGCCGGATCCAAGGCGCCAATATCGTAAGCAAGATTAGGAAGTGTAAACTTCACCAAGCCATGAATCTGTTTGCTGATATAAACGACCTAGGGTTTTCACAATGGCGAGAGCTCGAAGAACCATTTGTTCTGAGAATCAATCGAACATAAATGAAGAGAGAGCTGTAAATTTATTTATAGAGGTTTGCAATTCCAATTTGAATAGAGTCTAAGATGTTGTACGGTCCAATCGAGGAAGATGTAATGAGTGTTCATTACAGTACGCGTGATACCTTTGTGAAGGGGAGCGATGCAGAGATGTGAGGCCCAATAGAAAGGGGAGATGCGTGGCGTGCTAATGGAAGACGGCTAAGAGCTTGGTTCGAGGTTGGCTTTAATTAAATAATGTAGGATGTGTCTTAAAGTTGGCTTTTAACACTTGTACATGATGCTTAGTTTATTGTACGCGTCTTAAAAATTAAGCATTTTTCAGGACGAAAATACCCCCGAGACCAATATGTATTATATATAGTAATAGATATATATATATATATATATATATATATATATATATATATATATATAGGTAAAAGATCCGTGTAGACCCCTTATTTTTTGTAGACCCCGTAGACCCCTTATAAAACTCAATAAAACTCATTAAAACTCACTAAAAATAAAACTCAATTTTGTTAATTTAGTTTTTTTTATTTGCAATAAGCTTTTAAGAACAAAAAAAGACAATTAATAAAAAAGAAAAATGAAAAACATTAAAAATTGAACATTTTAAGACAATGAGTTTTAAAAATCAATGAGTTTAAAACTCAATAAACTCAATAAAACTCAGTGTTGCGTTTAAAACTCATTATTTTAAAACTCATTGTCTGAAAATGTTCGATTTTTAATGTTTTTTGTTTTTTTAATTTATTTATTTATTTTTTGGTTCTTAAAAGCTTATCGTAATAAAAAAAACTAAATTTACAACACTGAGTTTTATTTTTATTGAGTTTTATAGGGTCTACGGGTCTACAAAATTTAAGGGGTCTACACGAAACCCTTCCCTATATATATATATATATATATATATATATATATATATATAGGGGAAGGATCCTATGAAAACCCTTTATTTTGTGAAAACGTGAAAACCACTTTAAAACCTACATAACTTCTTTATACGTTAATGTTTATTCATGAAATTTGCGCCAAATGTCTTAGAATTACGTTATCTATAACTCTGGAAAACAATATTTAAAAAAAACGTAAAAAAAAACGTTTTTTTTTTCCGTTTTTGGTACACATGTGTACCATCATCACTACTACTACACAAAAACGAATTATAAAGTATAAAAACACTCCTTATGTTAAAAATATATTAAAAACATACTAAAAACAATAAAACATTTATGTTACGAATGATAATTAAACATAGTACACATGTGTAGCAATACTTAAAAAATCATAAAATGTTATTTTTTTCTTTAGATATAAAGATAATAAAACTATAATAATTAGGGTGCAATTTCCTTTTAAAACTATTAGTAACTCATATTAAATTTTGAGTTTTTTTATTGTGGTACACATGTGTACCAAAAACGGGAAAAAAAATTAAAAAAAATAAAAAAAAACGTTTTTTTTTTGTTTTTGGTTTTTATAGAATTAAAGATAACGTAATACTAAGACTTTTGGCGCAAATTTCATGAAAAAACATTAACGTATGAAAAAGTTATAAAGGTTTTAAAGTGGTTTTCACGTTTTCACAAAATAAATGGGTTTTCACACGATCCTAATCCTATATATATATATATATATATATATATATATATATATATATATGAAAAGATTGAATGCCATATGGCATCACCACAACAATCCATTTTTTCATTTTCCCGCTCAAATGGTTTGCCTCATATTTTTTTAATTGGTTTGACTAATTGACAAAGTCATTAACTAATTTTTTTAACAAAGTAATTGATATTAAATACATATCTCATATCCTAATTTTAAAACTGAAATTAATTCATAATAAATGAGGATATGAATACTTTGTTTTTGCAAGTATTCATATCAATTACTAAGTTTATTCTAAAATAATTTCAAAATTTTACATTTACCAATCCAAAAGGAAATTATATAAACATATTAAATATTAAATGTATATATTTTTCTAAATAATTAATCAAATTGTAAACATAATTTGAAATTCACGGAAATAACTTGCAAGTAAACATCCGAAAATTTAAATTGTTTAAACATTTTAATTTCACAAAAAAATACTTGCAAAATTATATCCGAAAATTTTGCACATTAAATTCAAATTTCTATATCTTTTAAACAATTTTCGGTTACAATTTAACAAAATTGCATAATTTTAGGATGTTGACCATTTACCTATTCAAATATTCAATTTTTAAAAATTCAACAATCAAATTTCTAAAAGTTCTAAAATTTCAAATTAATTCAACTAATTTCCCTAAATATATAGCCGAATTTAATGTAAAATCTTTTTTTTTTTGAACAAAATTCGAATTTCATGATTGCGCTATGATCTTTTTAAAAATCTATATATATGTACACAATCACTTCGAGTTCGTAAAGACCATAATCATCATCACCAACAAAGGTTTTCTAAAACATCATAATCTTCTGTTTCACTTCGAGTTCATAATCATCATCACTATTCCCCTTCTTCTTACTTGATATTCAAGTTCTTTCTGGTTATCTCTATTCATCTCTTTACTTTCAAATTTTATTCTTTAATCTACTTTAAATTGTTACTTATGATTGTTATATAAAACATAAAGATTTTTACTTCTTATGCAACGTTTATCATAAATAATTACACATATGTCTATTTAAATGTATATGGTTCGTTAATGTTTAACGATTTCAAAGTTAGATATATACGGTTTCGTTAAATGACTATGTAAAGCATCAACGTTAGATTCATATATCGAAAAAACGTTTTTCATGTATACGGTTCGTTAAATCTATTTGTTACACAATATATATAACGAAACTTTTTTTTTCAACAATTCTTAAACATCGACATCACAATTTTTTGTATCCCAAATATTAATTCCCCATATTTAAACATCTCCTAAAAAACAATTGTTTGTATCCAAAAAAATAGATTAGATAGAATATTCAATAACAAACAGTTGATGAAAAACGATTTTTTTTCAACAACTCTTAAACATCGACATCACAATTTTTTGTATCCCAAATATTAATTGCCCATATTTAAACATCTCCTATAAAACAATTGTTTTTATCCGAAAAAATGGATTAGATAGAATATTCAACAACAAACAGTTGATGAAATACAGAAAGACCATTTAATGTATAACAAATCAGATGAATATTATCATAAAACTTCAAGAGTTGGACTTTATTTGAAGAATCCATGTTTTTGTCATGGTCAGCTTTATGTTGTATTATCAAGGGTTAAGAGCAGAGATGAACTAAAACTTCTCATATTGGATGAAGACGGAAAAGTGACAAACAAAACATCAAATGTTGTTTATAAATTTGTATTTTCAAATTTATAACTTTTTATATTGTCGAACGTTAATTTTCTTTTAATTCCAATTATCGAATTATATTTTTATAATATGTTAAATTTTGTATTCGTTTTTTTTTAAAACCGTCCGTGCGTCGCACGAGTATCAAAAACTATATATATATATATATATATATATATATATATATATATATATATATATATATAGGGAGAGGATCATTTGAGAACTAATTGGTTGAGAGAACTTTTGAGAACCATTTTAAACCACTAGTTATATTTACATATACCCCCCTCCCATGAATTGTAGTGGTCCCTAACTGAAATTAGTGGTGGAGATTTAGTTCTCAAAAGTTTTCAAAACAAAAAGTTCTCATTTGAACCTAACCCTATATATATATATATATATATTTACCTTATTAAACAAATGACAACTTCTATACAATTAAATTGTAATATAAAATTGTTTTTAACCAACATGCGCTTTTATCTTCTACGATTCATCGGTCTCTGACATCCACATGCGCCTCCTCCTACCATCCTTCACCCACATCACCATGAACCATCATCTAGCGTCGCACCCCCTTCTAAGCCATTCCCGTTTGCTTCCCCCTCCCGCCGCCCCTTTTCCGATTCGTCTTCAAACTTTACCGTCTTCACGTTTTCAAATCGTCACCATCTTCAACCTTCATGACGTTTCCCTTTTCCATTTAAAAAACGTTGCCTCATTCAGACCCGTCTCCCTCTCTTCTTTTCTTCAACCATCTCTCCTTTTGACCCTTCTGGCCATGATCTAACCATTACCATCGAAGCCCTTCTTTTTACACCCTTTCCCCTCTATTCAGTTGCCGTTCATACCTAAATTTATTTTCAATCTATAATCTATTAAGGTAATTTTCTTCTTATTTATGTTGAACTCTTTTTATGTTTTCCGCTACCAGAAGATTCTATGCTTTCCATTGTTAAATATTGCTTATGTTGTTTTCATAGGCACGAGTGAATTTAACGAAGAGAGACGATTGAATTGAAAGAAAGATCAAAGATCTGATTTTGATTATCCTACGGTACTTCTTTTCAGTTTTTTCATATTTCAAATTACTTGATGTCTTATTATTAGTTTTTCTAATTTGATTTTAGACATTCTTTATCTATTCTCATATATCAATCTCAATCTCAATCTGTGAACTAGATTTGGGATCAAATTATGTTTCCTGGAATATGAGTTTGTTAAAATTACGCCTTGAAAACAATTTGCAATGACGGTACCCTTTTCTTCACAGATGGTTAAACAACGTAAGTAAATCTTTCATAATAATTTATTTATGTTCGATTTTATAGTTTTCATTTCCAGCCACTATCATCGTTGTTTGCCCAATTCGTTTTTTGTCCCACTTTGTTGTATGTGGTTAGAAAAAGTGTGTTCCATCTATAGCGTATCCTTTAGAGCTTTTTGTTACAAGGTATGGTGATTTGCTTTACTACGTTTATGTTTGACTACGTTTATGTTTGGTGGATGTTGAATGTTGGATGCTATGTTTGAATTTTGAAATCTTCTGATGTTGGCAGATCCTTTGATCATGACTATTATGTCATTGCAATTGGTTTGTAAATTTGTTTCAATTTGCTAAACTATATTTTACATTTTTATCATATTCGAGGGGTTGTCAAATAAATTATATGTGGAATGATTGAACTAGAGAATCATTCCAAATTATAATTTATCCATTTTTTTTAAGTTTCTTACACAAAATTTTTATTTGTGTTCTTGATATATTTTGGATATCAATACGTAAGTACCAGTTACTTTAGTGTACCGTTTATGTTCAAATTATCTGTTTGAGTATTGCCTTATTTTTGTTATCATGTTAATATATAAGGTGTCACTTGATTATTTCACTTGCATGAAATAAACAAACTACCATACCATTGTACAAAGTGGGGAAATTGCACTTACCGCTATCAAATGACAATTTCGTGCAAGAGTTTCTAATGGACGCTCAGCATACTAGCAGGTTTATAGTTATATTTATCTTGCTTATTATGTTTTCTCTAAGCCAACATATTAACTAAGTGTTCTCTTACAAACCCCTTCACGCTTGAGTTGATATTTGTGAAAAAAGGGGAACAATAAAGAGCTGGTATGTCTTGATATCAAAATTTTAATGTTCTTAAACACATGTTATTTATTTTAAAATTGACAAGGAATCTACAGAATATTTCCATTTCACCATGTGTATAAACCCCTCATCTTTCTCCCTCCCTAATAAAATGCTTAAGGATATGAGGTTTCTCTTTTGTT
>JBCNJP010011526.1:0-16051 GCA_039602395.1 Deinandra increscens subsp. villosa
CTCATTGGTGCCAACTAACCCTCATTGTCCCTAAACCCACTTTATTGTGCCATCATTGGTCCTAAACACAACGTATTGGTTATATGCACACATTAGTGGGACTCATTGGTCCCAACTAAACACACCTTATTGGGCCATAATTGGTCGTAAACACAACTTATTGGTTATATACACACTTTATTGGGACTCATTGGTCCCAACTGACCCTCATTGCCCTTAAACACACATTATTGGGCCATCATTGGTCCTAAACACAACTTATTGGTTATATAAGACACACCTTACTAGGACTTATTGGTCCCAACCGACCCTCATTGCCCTACTAAACACACCTTATTGGGCCATCATTGGTCCTAAACACAACTTATTGGTTATATACAAACCTTAGTGGGACTCATTAGTCCCAACTAAACACACATTATTGGGCCATCATTGGTCCTAAACACAACTTATTGGTTATATACACACCTTACTAGGACTTATTGGTTCTAACCGACCCTCATTGCCCTACTAAACACACCTTATTGGGCCATCATTGGTCCTAAACATAATTTATTGGTTATATACACACCTTAGTGGGACTCATTAGTCCCAACTAAACACACCATATTGGGCCATAATTGGTCGTAAACACAACTTATTGGTTATATAAACACCTTATTAGGACTCATTGGTGCCAACTAACCCTCATTGTCCCTAAACCCACTTTATTGTGCCATCATTGGTCCTAAACACAACGTATTGGTTATATGCACACATTAGTGGGACTCATTGGTCCCAACTAAACACACCTTATTGGGCCATAATTGGTCGTAAACACAACTTATTGGTTATATACACACTTTATTGGGACTCATTGGTCCCAACGGACCCTCATTGCCCTTAAACACACATTATTGGGCCATCATTGGTCCTAAACACAACTTATTGGTTATATAAGACACACCTTACTAGGACTTATTGGTCCTAACCGACCCTCATTGCCCTACTAAACACTCCTTATAGGGCCATCATTGGTCCTAAACACAACTTATTGGGTATATACAAACCTTAGTGGGACTCATTAGTCCCAACTAAACACACATTATTGGGCCATCATTGGTCCTAAACACAACTTATTGGTTATATACACACCTTACTAGGACTTATTGGTTCTAACCGACCCTCATTGCCCTACTAAACACACCTTATTGGGCCATCATTGGTCCTAAACATAATTTATTGGTTATATACACACCTTAGTGGGACTCATTAGTCCCAACTAAACACACCATATTGGGCCATAATTGGTCGTAAACACAACTTATTGGTTATATAAACACCTTATTAGGACTCATTGGTGCCAACTAACCTTCATTGTCCCTAAACTCACTTTATTGTGCCATCATTGGTCCTAAACACAACGTATTGGTCATATACACACATTAGTGGGACTCATTGGTCCCAACTAAACACACCTTTTTGGGCCATAATTGGTCGTAAACACAACTTATTGGTTATATACACACTTTATTGGGACTCATTGGTCCCAACGGACCCTCATTGCCCTTAAACACACATTATTGGGCCATCATTGGTCCTAAACACAACTTATTGGTTATATAAGACACACCTTACTAGGACTTATTGGTCCCAACCGACCCTCATTGCCCTACTAAACACACCTTATTGGGCCATCATTGGTCCTAAACACAACTTATTGGTTATATACACACCTTAGTGGGACTCATTAGTCCCAACTAAACACACATTATTGGGCCATCATTGGTCCTAAACACAACTTATTGGTTATATACACACCTTACTAGGACTTATTGGTTCTAACCGACCCTCATTGCCCTACTAAACACACCTTATTGGGCCATCATTGGTCCTAAACATAACGTTATTGGTTATATAACACACCATTAGTGGTGACTCATTGGTCCCAACTAAACACACCTATATTTGGGCCATAATTGGTCGTAAACACAACTTATTGGTTATATACACACTTTATTGGGACTCATTGGTCCCAACTGACCCTCATTGCCCTTAAACACACATTATTGGGCCATCATTGGTCCTAAACACAACTTATTGGTTATATAAGACACACCTTACTAGGACTTATTGGTCCTAACCGACCCTCATTGCCCTACTAAACACACCTTATTGGGCCATCATTGGTCCTAAACACAACTTATTGGTTATATACACACCTTAGTGGGACTCATTAGTCCCAACTAAACACACATTATTGGGCCATCATTGGTCCTAAACACAACTTATTGGTTATATACACACCTTACTAGGACTTATTGGTTCTAACCGACCCTCATTGCCCTACTAAACACACCTTATTGGGCCATCATTGGTCCTAAACATAATTTATTGGTTATATACACACCTTAGTGGGACTCATTAGTCCCAACTAAACACACCATATTGGGCCATAATTGGTCGTAAACACAACTTATTGGTTATATAAACACCTTATTAGGACTCATTGGTGCCAACTAACCCTCATTGTCCCTAAACCCACTTTATTGTGCCATCATTGGTCCTAAACACAACGTATTGGTCATATACACACATTAGTGGGACTCATTGGTCCCAACTAAACACACCTTATTGGGCCATAATTGGTCGTAAACACAACTTATTGGTTATATACACACTTTATTGGGACTCATTGGTCCCAACGGACCCTCATTGCCCTTAAACACACATTATTGGGCCATCATTGGTCCTAAACACAACTTATTGGTTATATAAGACACACCTTACTAGGACTTATTGGTCCCAACCGACCCTCATTGCCCTACTAAACACACCTTATTGGGCCATCATTGGTCCTAAACACAACTTATTGGTTATATACACACCTTAGTGGGACTCATTAGTCCCAACTAAACACACATTATTGGGCCATCATTGGTCCTAAACACAACTTATTGGTTATATACACACCTTACTAGGACTTATTGGTTCTAACCGACCCTCATTGCCCTACTAAACACACCTTATTGGGCCATCATTGGTCCTAAACATAATTTATTGGTTATATACACACCTTAGTGGGACTCATTAGTCCCAACTAAACACACCATATTGGGCCATAATTGGTCGTAAACACAACTTATTGGTTATATAAACACCTTATTAGGACTCATTGGTGCCAACTAACCCTCATTGTCCCTAAACCCACTTTATTGTGCCATCATTGGTCCTAAACACAACGTATTGGTTATATGCACACATTAGTGGGACTCATTGGTCCCAACTAAACACACCTTATTGGGCCATAATTGGTCGTAAACACAACTTATTGGTTATATACACACTTTATTGGGACTCATTGGTCCCAACTGACCCTCATTGCCCTTAAACACACATTATTGGGCCATCATTGGTCCTAAACACAACTTATTGGTTATATAAGACACACCTTACTAGGACTTATTGGTCCTAACCGACCCTCATTGCCCTACTAAACACTCCTTATAGGGCCATCATTGGTCCTAAACACAACTTATTGGGTATATACAAACCTTAGTGGGACTCATTAGTCCCAACTAAACACACATTATTGGGCCATCACTGGTCCTAAACACAACTTATTGGTTATATACACACCTTACTAGGACTTATTGGTTCTAACCGACCCTCATTGCCCTACTAAACACACCTTATTGGGCCATCATTGGTCCTAAACATAATTTATTGGTTATATACACACCTTAGTGGGACTCATTAGTCCCAACTAAACACACCATATTGGGCCATAATTGGTCGTAAACACAACTTATTGGTTATATAAACACCTTATTAGGACTCATTGGTGCCAACTAACCTTCATTGTCCCTAAACTCACTTTATTGTGCCATCATTGGTCCTAAACACAACGTATTGGTCATATACACACATTAGTGGGACTCATTGGTCCCAACTAAACACACCTTATTGGGCCATAATTGGTCGTAAACACAACTTATTGGTTATATACACACTTTATTGGGACTCATTGGTCCCAACGGACCCTCATTGCCCTTAAACACACATTATTGGGCCATCATTGGTCCTAAACACAACTTATTGGTTATATAAGACACACCTTACTAGGACTTATTGGTCCCAACCGACCCTCATTGCCCTACTAAACACACCTTATTGGGCCATCATTGGTCCTAAACACAACTTATTGGTTATATACACACCTTAGTGGGACTCATTAGTCCCAACTAAACACACATTATTGGGCCATCATTGGTCCTAAACACAACTTATTGGTTATATACACACCTTACTAGGACTTATTGGTTCTAACCGACCCTCATTGCCCTACTAAACACACCTTATTGGGCCATCATTGGTCCTAAACATAATTTATTGGTTATATACACACCTTAGTGGGACTCATTAGTCCCAACTAAACACACCATATTGGGCCATAATTGGTCGTAAACACAACTTATTGGTTATATAAACACCTTATTAGGACTCATTGGTGCCAACTAACCCTCATTGTCCCTAAACCCACTTTATTGTGCCATCATTGGTCCTAAACACAACGTATTGGTTATATACACACATTAGTGGGACTCATTGGTCCCAACTAAACACACCTTATTGGGCCATAATTGGTCGTAAACACAACTTATTGGTTATATACACACTTTATTGGGACTCATTGGTCCCAACTGACCCTCATTGCCCTTAAACACACATTATTGGGCCATCATTGGTCCTAAACACAACTTATTGGTTATATAAGACACACCTTACTAGGACTTATTGGTCCCAACCACTAAACACACCTTATTGGGCCATAATTGGTCGTAAACACAACTTATTGGTTATATACACACTTTATTGGGACTCATTAGTCCCAACGGACCCTCATTGCCCTTAAACACACATTATTGGGCCATCATTGGTCCTAAACACAACTTATTGGTTATATAGACACACCTTACTAGGACTTATTGGTCCTAACCGACCCTCATTGCCCTACTAAACACACCTTATTGGGCCATCATTGGTCCTAAACACAACTTATTGGTTATATACACACCTTAGTGGGACTCATTAGTCCCAACTAAACACACCATTATTGGGCCATCATTGGTCCTAAACACAACTTATTGGTTATATACACACCTTACTAGGACTTATTGGTTCTAACCGACCCTCATTGCCCTACTAAACACACCTTATTGGGCCATCATTGGTCCTAAACATAACTTATTGGTTATATACACACCTTAGTGGGACTCATTGGTCCCAACTAAACACACCATATTGGGCCATAATTGGTCGTAAACACAACTTATTGGTTATATAAACACCTTATTAGGACTCATTGGTGCCAACTAACCCTCATTGTCCCTAAACACACTTTATTGTGCCATCATTGGTCCTAAACACAACGTATTGGTTATATACACACATTAGTGGGACTCATTGGTCCCAACTGACCCTCATTGCCCTTAAACACACATTATTGGGCCATCATTGGTCCTAAACACAACTTATTGGTTATATAAGACACACCTTACTAGGACTTATTGGTCCCAACCGACCCTCATTGCCCTACTAAACACTCCTTATTGGGCCATCATTGGTCCTAAACACAACTTATTGGTTATATACACACCTTAGTGGGACTCATTAGTCCCAACTAAACACACATTATTGGGCCATCATTGGTCCTAAACACAACTTATTGGTTATATACACACCTTACTAGGACTTATTGGTTCTAACCGACCCTCATTGCCCTACTAAACACACCTTATTGGGCCATCATTGGTCCTAAACATAATTTATTGGTTATATACACACCTTAGTGGGACTCATTAGTCCCAACTAAACACACCATATTGGGCCATAATTGGTCGTAAACACAACTTATTGGTTATATAAACACCTTATTAGGACTCATTGGTGCCAACTAACCCTCATTGTCCCTAAACCCACTTTATTGTGCCATCATTGGTCCTAAACACAACGTATTGGTTATATGCACACATTAGTGGGACTCATTGGTCCCAACTAAACACACCTTATTGGGCCATAATTGGTCGTAAACACAACTTATTGGTTATATACACACTTTATTGGGACTCATTGGTCCCAACTGACCCTCATTGCCCTTAAACACACATTATTGGGCCATCATTGGTCCTAAACACAACTTATTGGTTATATAAGACACACCTTACTAGGACTTATTGGTCCTAACCGACCCTCATTGCCCTACTAAACACACCTTATTGGGCCATCATTGGTCCTAAACACAACTTATTGGTTATATACACACCTTAGTGGGACTCATTAGTCCCAACTAAACACACCATATTGGGCCATAATTGGTCGTAAACACAACTTATTGGTTATATAAACACCTTATTAGGACTCATTGGTGCCAACTAACCTTCATTGTCCCTAAACTCACTTTATTGTGCCATCATTGGTCCTAAACACAACGTATTGGTCATATACACACATTAGTGGGACTCATTGGTCCCAACTAAACACACCTTTTTGGGCCATAATTGGTCGTAAACACAACTTATTGGTTATATACACACTTTATTGGGACTCATTGGTCCCAACGGACCCTCATTGCCCTTAAACACACATTATTGGGCCATCATTGGTCCTAAACACAACTTATTGGTTATATAAGACACACCTTACTAGGACTTATTGGTCCCAACCGACCCTCATTGCCCTACTAAACACACCTTATTGGGCCATCATTGGTCCTAAACACAACTTATTGGTTATATACACACCTTAGTGGGACTCATTAGTCCCAACTAAACACACATTATTGGGCCATCATTGGTCCTAAACACAACTTATTGGTTATATACACACCTTACTAGGACTTATTGGTTCTAACCGACCCTCATTGCCCTACTAAACACACCTTATTGGGCCATCATTGGTCCTAAACATAATTTATTGGTTATATACACACCTTAGTGGGACTCATTAGTCCCAACTAAACACACATTATTGGGCCATCATTGGTCCTAAACACAACTTATTGGTTATATACACACCTTACTAGGACTTATTGGTTCTAACCGACCCTCATTGCCCTACTAAACACACCTTATTGGGCCATCATTGGTCCTAAACACAACTTATTGGTTATATACACACCTTAGTGGGACTCATTAGTCCCAACTAAACACACCATATTGGGCCATAATTGGTCGTAAACACAACTTATTGGTTATATAAACACCTTATTAGGACTCATTGGTGCCAACTAACCCTCATTGTCCCTAAACCCACTTTATTGTGCCATCATTGGTCCTAAACACAACGTATTGGTTATATACACACATTAGTGGGACTCATTGGTCCCAACTAAACACACCTTTTTGGGCCATAATTGGTCGTAAACACAACTTATTGGTTATATACACACTTTATTGGGACTCATTGGTCCCAACGGACCCTCATTGCCCTTAAACACACATTATTGGGCCATCATTGGTCCTAAACACAACTTATTGGTTATATAAGACACACCTTACTAGGACTTATTGGTCCCAACCGACCCTCATTGCCCTACTAAACACACCTTATTGGGCCATCATTGGTCCTAAACACAACTTATTGGTTATATACACACCTTAGTGGGACTCATTAGTCCCAACTAAACACACATTATTGGGCCATCATTGGTCCTAAACACAACTTATTGGTTATATACACACCTTACTAGGACTTATTGGTTCTAACCGACCCTCATTGCCCTACTAAACACACCTTATTGGGCCATCATTGGTCCTAAACATAATTTATTGGTTATATACACACCTTAGTGGGACTCATTAGTCCCAACTAAACACACCATATTGGGCCATAATTGGTCGTAAACACAACTTATTGGTTATATAAACACCTTATTAGGACTCATTGGTGCCAACTAACCCTCATTGTCCCTAAACTCACTTTATTGTGCCATCATTGGTCCTAAACACAACGTATTGGTTATATGCACACATTAGTGGGACTCATTGGTCCCAACTAAACACATTTGGCCATAATTGGTCGTAGACAAGCTTATTGGTTATATACACTTACTATTGTTTGGCCACTCATTGGTCCTAAACACAACGTATTGGTTATATGCACACATTAGTGGGACTCATTGGTCCCAACTAAACACACCTTATTGGGCCATAATTGGTCGTAAACACAACTTATTGGTTATATACACACTTTATTGGGACTCATTGGTCCCAACTGACCCTCATTGCCCTTAAACACACATTATTGGGCCATCATTGGTCCTAAACACAACTTATTGGTTATATAAGACACACCTTACTAGGACTTATTGGTCCTAACCGACCCTCATTGCCCTACTAAACACTCCTTATAGGGCCATCATTGGTCCTAAACACAACTTATTGGGTATATACAAACCTTAGTGGGACTCATTAGTCCCAACTAAACACACATTATTGGGCCATCACTGGTCCTAAACACAACTTATTGGTTATATACACACCTTACTAGGACTTATTGGTTCTAACCGACCCTCATTGCCCTACTAAACACACCTTATTGGGCCATCATTGGTCCTAAACATAATTTATTGGTTATATACACACCTTAGTGGGACTCATTAGTCCCAACTAAACACACCATATTGGGCCATAATTGGTCGTAAACACAACTTATTGGTTATATAAACACCTTATTAGGACTCATTGGTGCCAACTAACCCTCATTGTCCCTAAACCCACTTTATTGTGCCATCATTGGTCCTAAACACAACGTATTGGTTATATGCACACATTAGTGGGACTCATTGGTCCCAACTAAACACACCTTATTGGGCCATAATTGGTCGTAAACACAACTTATTGGTTATATACACACTTTATTGGGACTCATTGGTCCCAACTGACCCTCATTGCCCTTAAACACACATTATTGGGCCATCATTGGTCCTAAACACAACTTATTGGTTATATAAGACACACCTTACTAGGACTTATTGGTCCTAACCGACCCTCATTGCCCTACTAAACACTCCTTATAGGGCCATCATTGGTCCTAAACACAACTTATTGGTTATATACACACCTTAGTGGGACTCATTAGTCCCAACTAAACACACATTATTGGGCCATCACTGGTCCTAAACACAACTTATTGGTTATATACACACCTTACTAGGACTTATTGGTTCTAACCGACCCTCATTGCCCTACTAAACACACCTTATTGGGCCATCATTGGTCCTAAACATAATTTATTGGTTATATACACACCTTAGTGGGACTCATTAGTCCCAACTAAACACACCATATTGGGCCATAATTGGTCGTAAACACAACTTATTGGTTATATAAACACCTTATTAGGACTCATTGGTGCCAACTAACCTTCATTGTCCCTAAAATCACTTTATTGTGCCATCATTGGTCCTAAACACAACGTATTGGTTATATGCACACATTAGTGGGACTCATTGGTCCCAACTAAACACACCTTATTGGGCCATAATTGGTCGTAAACACAACTTATTGGTTATATACACACTTTATTGGGACTCATTGGTCCCAACTGACCCTCATTGCCCTTAAACACACATTATTGGGCCATCATTGGTCCTAAACACAACTTATTGGTTATATAAGACACACCTTACTAGGACTTATTGGTCCTAACCGACCCTCATTGCCCTACTAAACACTCCTTATAGGGCCATCATTGGTCCTAAACACAACTTATTGGTTATATACAAACCTTAGTGGGACTCATTAGTCCCAACTAAACACACCATATTGGGCCATAATTGGTCGTAAACACAACTTATTGGTTATATAAACACCTTATTAGGACTCATTGGTGCCAACTAACCTTCATTGTCCCTAAAATCACTTTATTGTGCCATCATTGGTCCTAAACACAACGTATTGGTCATATACACACATTAGTGGGACTCATTGGTCCCAACTAAACACACCTTTTTGGGCCATAATTGGTCGTAAACACAACTTATTGGTTATATACACACTTTATTGGGACTCATTGGTCCCAACGGACCCTCATTGCCCTTAAACACACATTATTGGGCCATCATTGGTCCTAAACACAACTTATTGGTTATATAAGACACACCTTACTAGGACTTATTGGTCCCAACCGACCCTCATTGCCCTACTAAACACACCTTATTGGGCCATCATTGGTCCTAAACACAACTTATTGGTTATATACACACCTTAGTGGGACTCATTAGTCCCAACTAAACACAGATTATTGGGCCATCATTGGTCCTAAACACAACTTATTGGTTATATACACACCTTACTAGGACTTA
Source organism: Deinandra increscens subsp. villosa (assembly GCA_039602395.1). Taxonomy (NCBI): domain Eukaryota; kingdom Viridiplantae; phylum Streptophyta; class Magnoliopsida; order Asterales; family Asteraceae; genus Deinandra; species Deinandra increscens. The sequence continues at coordinate 10,346 of JBCNJP010011526.1, forward strand.
TTGGTTCTAACCGACCCTCATTGCCCTACTAAACACACCTTATTGGGCCATCATTGGTCCTAAACATAATTTATTGGTTATATACACACCTTAGTGGGACTCATTAGTCCCAACTAAACACACCATATTGGGCCATAATTGGTCGTAAACACAACTTATTGGTTATATAAACACCTTATTAGGACTCATTGGTGCCAACTAACCTTCATTGTCCCTAAAATCACTTTATTGTGCCATCATTGGTCCTAAACACAACGTATTGGTTATATGCACACATTAGTGGGACTCATTGGTCCCAACTAAACACACCTAATTGGGCTATAATTGGTCGTAAACACATCTTATTGGTTATATACACACTTTATTGGGACTCATTGGTCCCAACTGACCCTCATTGCCCTTAAACACACATTATTGGGCCATCATTGGTCCTAAACACAACTTATTGGTTATATAAGACACACCTTACTAGGACTTATTGGTCCCAACTAAACACACCTAATTGGGCCATAATTGGTCGTAAACACAACTTATTGGTTATATACACACTTTATTGGGACTCATTGGTCCCAACTGACCCTCATTGCCCTTAAACACACATTATTGGGCCATCATTGGTCCTAAACACAACTTATTGGTTATATTAGACACACCTTACTAGGACTTATTGGTCCTAACCGACCCTCATTGCCCTACTAAACACTCCTTATAGGGCCATCATTGGTCCTAAACACAACTTATTGGGTATATACAAACCTTAGTGGGACTCATTAGTCCCAACTAAACACACATTATTGGGCCATCACTGGTCCTAAACACAACTTATTGGTTATATACACACCTTACTAGGACTTATTGGTTCTAACCGACCCTCATTGCCCTACTAAACACACCTTATTGGGCCATCATTGGTCCTAAACATAATTTATTGGTTATATACACACCTTAGTGGGACTCATTAGTCCCAACTAAACACACCATATTGGGCCATAATTGGTCGTAAACACAACTTATTGGTTATATAAACACCTTATTAGGACTCATTGGTGCCAACTAACCCTCATTGTCCCTAAACCCACTTTATTGTGCCATCATTGGTCCTAAACACAACGTATTGGTTATATGCACACATTAGTGGGACTCATTGGTCCCAACTAAACACACCTTATTGGGCCATAATTGGTCGTAAACACAACTTATTGGTTATATACACACTTTATTGGGACTCATTGGTCCCAACTGACCCTCATTGCCCTTAAACACACATTATTGGGCCATCATTGGTCCTAAACACAACTTATTGGTTATATAAGACACACCTTACTAGGACTTATTGGTCCTAACCGACCCTCATTGCCCTACTAAACACACCTTATAGGGCCATCATTGGTCCTAAACACAACTTATTGGGTATATACACACCTTAGTGGGACTCATTAGTCCCAACTAAACACACATTATTGGGCCATCATTGGTCCTAAACACAACTTATTGGTTATATACACACCTTACTAGGACTTATTGGTTCTAACCGACCCTCATTGCCCTACTAAACACACCTTATTGGGCCATCATTGGTCCTAAACATAATTTATTGGTTATATACACACCTTAGTGGGACTCATTAGTCCCAACTAAACACACCATATTGGGCCATAATTGGTCGTAAACACAACTTATTGGTTATATAAACACCTTATTAGGACTCATTGGTGCCAACTAACCTTCATTGTCCCTAAAATCACTTTATTGTGCCATCATTGGTCCTAAACACAACGTATTGGTTATATGCACACATTAGTGGGACTCATTGGTCCCAACTAAACACACCTTATTGGGCCATAATTGGTCGTAAACACAACTTATTGGTTATATACACACTTTATTGGGACTCATTGGTCCCAACTGACCCTCATTGCCCTTAAACACACATTATTGGGCCATCATTGGTCCTAAACACAACTTATTGGTTATATAAGACACACCTTACTAGGACTTATTGGTCCTAACCGACCCTCATTGCCCTACTAAACACTCCTTATAGGGCCATCATTGGTCCTAAACACAACTTATTGGTTATATACAAACCTTAGTGGGACTCATTAGTCCCAACTAAACACACCATATTGGGCCATAATTGGTCGTAAACACAACTTATTGGTTATATAAACACCTTATTAGGACTCATTGGTGCCAACTAACCCTCATTGTCCCTAAAACCACTTTATTGTGCCATCATTGGTCCTAAACACAACGTATTGGTCATATACACACATTAGTGGGACTCATTGGTCCCAACTAAACACACCTTATTGGGCCATAATTGGTCGTAAACACAACTTATTGGTTATATACACACTTTATTGGGACTCATTGGTCCCAACTGACCCTCATTGCCCTTAAACACACATTATTGGGCCATCATTGGTCCTAAACACAACTTATTGGTTATATAAGACACACCTTACTAGGACTCATTGGTCCAACGACCTCATTGCCCTACTAAACACTCCTTATAGGGCCATCATTGGTCCTAAACACAACTTATTGGTTATATACACACCTTAGTGGGACTCATTAGTCCCAACTAAACACACATTATTGGGCCATCATTGGTCCTAAACACAACTTATTGGTTATATACACACCTTACTAGGACTTATTGGTTCTAACCGACCCTCATTGCCCTACTAAACACACCTTATTGGGCCATCATTGGTCCTAAACATAATTTATTGGTTATATACACACCTTAGTGGGACTCATTGCAGGTCTCCAACGTTAAACACACCTATTATTGGGCCATACATTGGTCCGTAAACACAACTTATTGGTTATATACACACTTTATTGGGACTCATTGGTCCCAACGGACCCTCATTGCCCTTAAACACACATTATTGGGCCATCATTGGTCCTAAACACAACTTATTGGTTATATAAGACACACCTTACTAGGACTTATTGGTCCCAACCGACCCTCATTGCCCTACTAAACACACCTTATTGGGCCATCATTGGTCCTAAACACAACTTATTGGTTATATACACACCTTAGTGGGACTCATTAGTCCCAACTAAACACAGATTATTGGGCCATCATTGGTCCTAAACACAACTTATTGGTTATATACACACCTTACTAGGACTTATTGGTTCTAACCGACCCTCATTGCCCTACTAAACACACCTTATTGGGCCATCATTGGTCCTAAACATAATTTATTGGTTATATACACACCTTAGTGGGACTCATTAGTCCCAACTAAACACACCATATTGGGCCATAATTGGTCGTAAACACAACTTATTGGTTATATAAACACCTTATTAGGACTCATTGGTGCCAACTAACCTTCATTGTCCCTAAACTCACTTTATTGTGCCATCATTGGTCCTAAACACAACGTATTGGTTATATGCACACATTAGTGGGACTCATTGGTCCCAACTAAACACACCTTATTGGGCCATAATTGGTCGTAAACACAACTTATTGGTTATATACACACTTTATTGGGACTCATTGGTCCCAACTGACCCTCATTGCCCTTAAACACACATTATTGGGCCATCATTGGTCCTAAACACAACTTATTGGTTATATAAGACACACCTTACTAGGACTTATTGGTCCTAACCGACCCTCATTGCCCTACTAAACACTCCTTATAGGGCCATCATTGGTCCTAAACACAACTTATTGGGTATATACAAACCTTAGTGGGACTCATTAGTCCCAACTAAACACACATTATTGGGCCATCACTGGTCCTAAACACAACTTATTGGTTATATACACACCTTACTAGGACTTATTGGTTCTAACCGACCCTCATTGCCCTACTAAACACACCTTATTGGGCCATCATTGGTCCTAAACATAATTTATTGGTTATATACACACCTTAGTGGGACTCATTAGTCCCAACTAAACACACCATATTGGGCCATAATTGGTCGTAAACACAACTTATTGGTTATATAAACACCTTATTAGGACTCATTGGTGCCAACTAACCTTCATTGTCCCTAAAATCACTTTATTGTGCCATCATTGGTCCTAAACACAACGTATTGGTCATATACACACATTAGTGGGACTCATTGGTCCCAACTAAACACACCTTTTTGGGCCATAATTGGTCGTAAACACAACTTATTGGTTATATACACACTTTATTGGGACTCATTGGTCCCAACGGACCCTCATTGCCCTTAAACACACATTATTGGGCCATCATTGGTCCTAAACACAACTTATTGGTTATATAAGACACACCTTACTAGGACTTATTGGTCCCAACCGACCCTCATTGCCCTACTAAACACACCTTATTGGGCCATCATTGGTCCTAAACACAACTTATTGGTTATATACACACCTTAGTGGGACTCATTAGTCCCAACTAAACACAGATTATTGGGCCATCATTGGTCCTAAACACAACTTATTGGTTATATACACACCTTACTAGGACTTATTGGTTCTAACCGACCCTCATTGCCCTACTAAACACACCTTATTGGGCCATCATTGGTCCTAAACATAATTTATTGGTTATATACACACCTTAGTGGGACTCATTAGTCCCAACTAAACACACCATATTGGGCCATAATTGGTCGTAAACACAACTTATTGGTTATATAAACACCTTATTAGGACTCATTGGTGCCAACTAACCTTCATTGTCCCTAAAATCACTTTATTGTGCCATCATTGGTCCTAAACACAACGTATTGGTTATATGCACACATTAGTGGGACTCATTGGTCCCAACTAAACACACCTTATTGGGCCATAATTGGTCGTAAACACAACTTATTGGTTATATACACACTTTATTGGGACTCATTGGTCCCAACTGACCCTCATTGCCCTTAAACACACATTATTGGGCCATCATTGGTCCTAAACACAACTTATTGGTTATATAAGACACACCTTACTAGGACTTATTGGTCCTAACCGACCCTCATTGCCCTACTAAACACTCCTTATAGGGCCATCATTGGTCCTAAACACAACTTATTGGGTATATACAAACCTTAGTGGGACTCATTAGTCCCAACTAAACACACATTATTGGGCCATCACTGGTCCTAAACACAACTTATTGGTTATATACACACCTTACTAGGACTTATTGGTTCTAACCGACCCTCATTGCCCTACTAAACACACCTTATTGGGCCATCATTGGTCCTAAACATAATTTATTGGTTATATACACACCTTAGTGGGACTCATTAGTCCCAACTAAACACACCATATTGGGCCATAATTGGTCGTAAACACAACTTATTGGTTATATAAACACCTTATTAGGACTCATTGGTGCCAACTAACCCTCATTGTCCCTAAACCCACTTTATTGTGCCATCATTGGTCCTAAACACAACGTATTGGTCATATACACACATTAGTGGGACTCATTGGTCCCAACTAAACACACCTTTTTGGGCCATAATTGGTCGTAAACACAACTTATTGGTTATATACACACTTTATTGGGACTCATTGGTCCCAACGGACCCTCATTGCCCTTAAACACACATTATTGGGCCATCATTGGTCCTAAACACAACTTATTGGTTATATAAGACACACCTTACTAGGACTTATTGGTCCCAACCGACCCTCATTGCCCTACTAAACACACCTTATTGGGCCATCATTGATCCTAAACACAACTTATTGGG
>JBCNJP010011527.1:0-16047 GCA_039602395.1 Deinandra increscens subsp. villosa
GTAACTAAAGTCTTGGATCCTGGTCTGGTTCACATCCCACACGGTTATACTCCGTTAGTGGAAATTGGGGGTGTGACAAGATCAAGGTTCAAACCTTAACAATAGTGTAAAATTGGTGGAATAAAAAATTAAATTTACCTTAAAAAAAATGGAAAAGTAACAATAGTGTAAAATTGATGTCATTCATATTAGTTTTACTACAAACATGTTCAATTCTGCAGTCCCACTACACTGTGTTAAAAAAGGAGACTGTATCATATAAGTGGTAGTAATTTAATTATCTATGGTTTGATTTTAGCCTAAAAGAAGAGGTTCATAGACAATCTTAATAGGTGTCTTGGTGTTGTGTAGGACATTTAACAGTTCCAAATGATCATTATATATATCTTGCCAATGAATGAACACCAAATTTGTGGACAAAACCTTCTCTAAATATATGCATTTAATTAGATTATACACTTTCCGTTTATTATAGGACTTTATCAAATAGTTTCTTCATTTCCTTAAACAGAAAATTGCTTTGATTTTCATCCATATCCATATATTAACATGTTAAACCCAGCCATAGTAATTAACATCATTTGTTGCAAAAGTAATTGGTATACATGTTGTAAAAGTTTTCACAAACTTCTTATGTTAAAAATAACCATATATACTTTTGAAGAACTCTTTCAGAAATATACAAATCTGGTGACAAATACAGTTCAAATGTAAAAGAAAATCTTGTTGAATACAACATTAAAAGCCTAAATTGTAGGGTTTACAATCGTATAGGCGTTTGTTTTAGTTTTTGAAATTAAAATTAGAGATGGCTGCAATCTTGAAATTTTGATTTCTAGTGCAATTTTCAACAATACAAAAAGGAAATGCTTGATAGAAAAACAATCAAAATTTTATAATAATGAAAGTCTTGGTGACAATGAAAAGCACAGAAATTACTTTCAATAATCCCACATCACACAAACCTATTCTCCAATTGTCCTTCAATGGCTTCGTAATTGATTAAAGACTTACGGTTATGTTTTCACTATGTTTATGTGTTAGATTGGTGTATTTCATGGCACAGAGTAATTTCAAATTTTTCTGTACATGAATCAATGTGTTTTAAACCATTCATAAGTCTTATTTTTTGGTGGTTAAAGGGAGTCTTCACGTCGATTGGTCACCGGATCGTCTTTTTTATGTTTGTACAGTGAATATGGACAAAACCCTAAATAGAAAAATTTGAGTAATAGAAGTGGATAACCTGTTTTGAAGAATTTAGGAGAGTGCCCGTTGCAGTAAATAGCGTTATAAGACCACTGATGTACGAAATTGCAATAGCCTTTGGAGTAGATCGTCTAATCGCTGATGGAGGAAATGGTGAATTGCAGATTTATGGATTACTTGCAGGAATTCGCGTAATCCTTGGTGGAGAAAAGCGCGAAGTGTAGATCTAAGGAGGAAATTGCGGAAGGCGTATGTGGGGAATAGAATGGCGGTTGTTTGGAGGAGAAGAAGGGTAAAGGGGTGCACGTGAGGGGATAAAAAGAAGAAATATAAATGTGTAATAGGGGGGAAATATAAATAAAAGGTTAAAGCGCTCCAGATTCGAACTCAGGAATGTGGGTTTAAAAACATTAACCTCAACCAACCGAGCTGGAGGTTTACATTGCAAATTTTATGCCCTATAATATATATATTGAATTCTTTTTCTTAGAAAAAAACAAAAAAGCGCGAATCCATAAGCCGAGTTGCCTTTTGTATACATATACAATTTGTAGTTGTAACATTGCATTTTACCAAAGTTGACAGAGAGGGTCATTTATTTGCGGCTTTTTCGTATTTCGACAAAGATGGCAGCGGTTATATTACGGATAATGAACTTCAACAAGCCAGCAAGGAGTTTGCAGTTAATGATATCTATTTGGAAGAAATTATCAAAGAGATTGATCAAAATAGTGTTAGTCATTTTTTTTCTTTTTGGTATCTTTACGTTTAATTTGTGATTTGTAATCTTTTTGTGACGTTATCATTCTAAAATTTGTTTGCGTAGTTTAAGACTTTTTTCATAAATGTTTTTCCATTCCCGCCGCAACGCGCAGATCCTCTGTTTCGTAAGGACATAATTTTTAACTATATCTACTAAGTTCTTTAGTTTATTGTTGACCTTATGAAGGCTATACAAAACAAAGAACTGTTGCTATAATAAAATTTGAAAAAGGGTTAGAATTTTGTTTGACTTAGGCTACATAATTTTTTACTTATTTTCTGACTTGTCTATGCCTCCTCGAACACAAACCATTCAAAACTCATAAGTCATGCCTACTTGTCTCGTAGTGGCGCCATGATAGGCGAAAAGACCCTAGCACACTGCCCTTACCCCAAGGGGCAGACCTTGCCCTTAGGAATGGGTAGCGTGCGCTACTCCGAAACTTGCACCGCGATGTAGAAGTTTTTTCTTAATATTTTCGGTAATTCTTACCTCTAATATGATTTTTCCACTACCCGTGAGATTATTTCACACTACCTCTCGAACTTTTTTATGGTTTTTATTTAATTCCCGACATGAAAATATAATCAAAAGCCCGTTAATTAATAAAACCAAACAACTAACAAATTTATGCAATTTAAAAATACAAGTTGTAAATTAGAGAGTAAAGTAAAAATTGTTAAAACTAAAATTTGGAACTAAAAAACAAAAGTCAAGAGCAACAAGCCAACAAGCAACACATCGTGAACAAAAAAGTCCCTGCTGCCTGCCAGCGTTGAACACCGTCAGCTGTCGTTCGTCCGCCACCTCCACTGCTGCGTGCTGCCCCAACGGTAATCCGTAATCATCTCCTATTATTTTCCTTCATAATTCATATTCTCTTATTTTAGGTGATGTGTTGTAAACACATCCGGTTTTCCCTTGTGTTTTGTATAGTGTTGGAGTCAGTTTTGCTTCATTTTAAGTTGTTTTTAGTTGATTCTAATTAAGTTTTAGATTTGACTCTTAATTATGTTTTTAATGTAGTTTGTAGGTGATGAACCACAAAATCCCACTAGTTATAGGTAGAATCCGACAGTTCACTATTGAATCTAGATTTAGAATGAAAGGTGAATGGTGAATTGATCTCTCTTATTGATTTCGTAGACTTTCAATGTACATGATGAATATCTAGAGAAAACACATAGTTGATAGTGTAATCCCTGTCCAAAGGTCCTCTTTCATTACTAAAGTGTATCTATTTATATTAATCGGAAAGTCACATCCTCCTCATTCATAAGTAGATGCACTTGCTCTCCTGGCCATCGCAACTGCATCGTCTTTATCATGCCCCTCATCCAGATGCTGTTTGAAGATGCTTACTTCGGAAATGCTTGTCTTTCGTCATTATTTACACATCCGAACTTAACCCATCCTCATCAGTAGGTGTTTGAGATAAATCCCGAGGCCACACGAGTTTGTGAGAAGTTAAAGAGGAGAGAAAAGAGACCAAGAGCTGAACAAGAAGCTCTAGGCGTATCGCTTAGGGAGAGGGAAGTCCCCAAGCGATATGCTTGGGGATAGATGGTCAAAGATAGTCAACAAAGGTCGAGCCCGATCATTTTGTCGGTTTATGTGGGCGGGCGTATCACCTACCGCTCATCAACCCTCCAAGAGATAACGCTTGGAGGGGTTTTTTCCAGCAAACCCTAACATAACCTTATAAAAGTCGACTTTGGGGTTTCTTTTCGGGACTTTTGACTTGCAGCCGACTCTAGGGCGATTTTGGACAAATTTTAGAGGCAAGAGAGAGCTGGGATCAAGAGGGAATCACTGGAGGATCGCTTATTCAGCATCAATTCATATATGGGTTCTCGATTTCTTCTATTTTCTTGTATTTAACTTAGACTCTATCATGTCTTCTAGTAAAGACTCAGCTTTATTGTGTTTTCTGTTGTGAACATGATTGTTGGCAAGGCGTTTAGTGCCACCTAGACCATTATGATGATGGATTGACATTTACAACTTTATTCGGTATTTGATGACTTGATTCATAAATTGACAATTCTTTAAATCCCACTGATTATCATGATTGGATGCATATGTGTATGTGATTTAGGGTTTTAGTTAGTATTCTAAACTTGTCCAATTTGCGAATGTCTTTTGGTTTGGGTTGAGTATTTTATTAGTGTGACTATGTGTTTACTAGTGGATTTGATTAGCTACTTCAGTTAGTCATAGTTTAGAATATAAATTATTACCTTGATTCTCATTTGCTGCTATTTCTAGACAATCCGGAAGGTATTAGGAATATCGGCTAGTTGGGTTGGTTGATGAACTAGGATAACATTATCTCAAAAGGAGGTGCCTTAGGAATTTAGTTAATCTGCTATTTCGTGTCAATTGTGATAGTTAGTGGTAGCTCCTGCTATTCTAAGGTGCCAGAGATTGTTTCGGAGGTGGTTAAGTTTAGTTGAAGTAGGAAATACTCAAAAGGTGGACCCTTGTTCGAGCGTTAGAGTTGTCTATTAGGAACAATCCGGGAGGTGACCTAACCGCCATCAGAGTTGTCAAAGCTGAGTAAAGTTGTGAGTGTTGATTAGGATTTCAGGTCTAGGTGGTACCTTTCTCAGTATTTGAATTTCCTTAAGTTTCCATGTTTCGGGTTGTTGGTTGATTAGTTAGTTAATTTAGTTAATTAAACCTTTCAAACCAAAATCTTTCAAATTTCCAATTCATTAAGTCCTAGGTTGAGTCTTGTTCATTAGTGTCCTTAGGGTTCGATATCTTGTCTTCTGTAGTTATGTTGTCACCCATAGGTACACTTGCCTTAGGTTCGGTTTAGTTTCGGTAGTTTTTGTTAGTCATTTTTAGTACCGTTTCGAACACTTCATTAGGATTTAGGGTTTAATGAGTAACAAATTTTATGCTAAATTGTGTTAGGATTTAAGAACTATCAACTATGTGAAATTGTTTTGGGTTAATAACAGGTTGAAATTGTTTTAGATTCCTAAATCCTAAATTTATATTGTTTTCTTGACTTCTTGTTAAAAATTTAGGGTTAATCTAGGAAGATGAAATCAAAGCATAAATGACCTCTTATTAGCAATTTGTTTAAAAGAAAATCTCCAGAAAATGATGAAATTTGTCCGACTCCAAGTGTAAATATTGTTGGTACTAGAATTCAGGAGATTATGAGCAGCTCGAATCAGCTCGCAAGCACATCATTGTAAGGATCATGAGTTATATTTCCTAACTAACCATTGCTTTTCCCTTTTTGTTCATTATTCGCAGGATAACTCGAGCATGGATCACGTGTCCTAAAGACCCGGTCAACTAACAGAAACGTGGACCAAGTGGACTTCAAACGGCTAATTGGAGAACGTGGAGTTAGTTGCTAATTTTTAGGGGATGTTGTTATGATGTAATTCGTATTTAATGGAGCTCTAGGCTTACACACACACACACACACCTTTTTTACGATTACGATTCTCTGCTACACTTAGATTACGAGCTCATTTCCTTTGTACTAAGAACGTTCATTATATAAAAGTTCTAGGAGGCAGGTACTTTGAACCGGCCCCCGAGGTTTTTTGCTAGGCTCCTTGAGGATACTCAAGGATTCCTGGATTTTCCCTCGTTACATCCTCGTGTCAATCTTCATATTTACATTTTCATCTTTACTCACATCAAACACGCTACCTCACATACGAAGTTTGATCAACTAATTGCTTAGGCAGTTTTTGACCAAAACAATTTGGCGCCCACCGTAGGGCAAACGGTGTTTGAATTCGATAAAGAGCCTTGATCTCCTTCCCATAATCGATTCTTGAAAATGTCGAGCTAACAAAAAATTACTTCGAAATCTGTTTCATCCACTAAACCGACTGTCGACACTGGTCTCCCCCCAATGTTGAAGAAAATGACCGGCACCGACACTAAAAGAGTGGAATATCCTACTTTTCAGGGATCTCAAGGTACGTCCACTGACTCTGCTATTTCTAATAACGATCTCTATGTTTTGATCAGGCAAATGAAGTCCCATGTGGATGAGCAAGCCAAAACCAACGAGAAAATGATGAAGGAGATCATGGAATTGAAGAAATCAAAGAAACCAGTAGAGGAAATTAGCCCTTTGATGCCAAAATCATTCGGGTTCGACTCTCCGGAAATATCGGAGCAGCCAAAACAGAAAGCGAATCTCTCTACTGCTCCAAAGTCAGGTATTGCAACAGCTACTACTGCAGGATTCTCAGGCTCTCAGCATCAGAAGACTTCCAGGGTGATAGATATGGAATACTCTGGGTTCTACTCCGAGCAGCCCCCAGAATCTTACTACAGTGGATATGGAAGTCAGCAGCTGCCGAGATGCTCGAGTCAGCAACCAGTCGGGTTTTTAAGCCATCAAACGCCGACGGTATCAATGCAACAACATGTATCTCAACCACAACGGTTTTCTGCGACGAACCTTCATGAGCCTTGGAGCCAGCAATCAGCAGCACCTACTCCTCAAATGCTTCAGGGATCTTCATCTCAGCCATTCCAACAATATCGGAGCCGCTTCCGAGCTGCTCAGGATCCTCAAGGATCCTTATTTTCTTATCCTACTGTCTCTGCAGGCACAATCCCAGGTTCATCTCAAGAGATGCATGAGGGAGACTTCATCCCCATGCAAGTGGGAACTACAACTGAGCCAACCGTCCTTAGAGATGCTGAATATGGACCCCAGATCCATCTCCAAACTTCCAGGGCTGGTAACAACTTTGATAATTTTTATGCTAACCCTAACCAAGGAATTGTGCAGGATGCAGGTATCAACCCGACTATCGCCAGGGAACTTCAGAGGTTAAAGGACATGATCTCAAGTGTTCCCGGTGTTATACGTCCAATTCCTGAAGTGCCAGCAGGCAGCCACAGGGTTTCTAGATTTGCATGGCCCATTTGTGACGTGGAGATACCAAAAAGATTTCAAACCCCCAACATGAAACTCTATGATGGGACCACAGATCCTGAGGAACACGTAGCACAATACAGGGAACGAATGGAAATCAACCCCATTCCTGTAAACATCAAAGAAGCTTGCCTATGCAAGGGATTTGGCTCAACATTGACAGGACCAGCCTTGAAATGGCTGCTCAGTATTCCTCCTAATGCCATTACTTCTTTTCCTCATTTGGTTAACTTGTTTAATAACCAGCTTTCTTGCAGCAGGAGATTTGAGAAGCTCACCGGTGATTTGTACATGATAGTTCAGAAGCCCAACGAATCCCTGAGGGATTATGTGGCCAGATTTGGTCGAGAAGCTCTGGATATTCCCAACCTAGATATGGCTGCTGCTGTAGAGGCTTTCAAAATGAGGATTAGAGGAGATTCCCGCTTTTATGATGATTTGGTTATGACTCCTTGCAGGAACCTTGATGAAGTTAGAACAAGGGAATTAAGGTTCATCAGGCTAGAGGATGATAAGAAGATCCAAAAAAGAGGTGACGAACCATCAGGCAGAAGGACAGATTCTCCCGGAAAACAACAACGAAACAAACCCTATTATCGAAACGATAATCCTAGGGTCAACGAAGTTGAAGAAGAGGACGAAGAAGAAAACTTCCCAAAGGTATCTGATTATTGCTTTTCAACTGACATGGGTGGTTTGTTATGTGCCTTGCAGGATCTAGGTGATAAAGCTAGATGGCCAAGAAAATTAGAGAAGCAAGGATCATGGAAAGATAAGTCTAAATGGTGTGCCTACCACGAAGACTTTGGGCACTTAACAGATGATTGCATAGCCCTTCGAAAAGAGATCAGTTACCTGCTCGGCAAGGGGCATCTCAAAGAACTATTCGCCAGAAAGAAAAGTAAAACTCAAAGAAGCTGCTGAGCTGCCCAAAAGAGCTCAGTCGCCACCAGCAGATGCAAAAGTAATCAAATTCATCTCGGGAGGATCTGACATATGCGGAACTTCTTTCTCATCAGCAAAGAGACATGCTAAGGAGGCCAAGATGGATCAAGGCAGTCGACCAAAGAAGAACGCGATATTGACTGAAGACAAAGTCATCTCTTTTGACGAAACTGATAAGCTGGACATCCAGGATCCTCACCACGACAGTCTGGTAATTACATTATGTATTTCTAACCATTATGTTCGCAGGATTCTGATAGACAACGGCAGTTCGGTCAACAATATCCAGTTGGACGTGCTAAAAAAGATGAGCATTCCAGAAGAAGAGATAATCCCAAGATCCTCGGTGTTAGTAGGATTCAGCGGAGAAAGCAAGCATACGGTTGGAGACATCAGACTTCCTGTTTACATCGAAGGAGTCAACTCCATGCAGAAATTTTGCGTTATTGACTCCCTTCCTTGTTGCAATGTAATCTTGGGAAGGCCATGGATCCATGACATGAAAGCGGTTCCATCTACCTATCATCAATGTGTGAAGCTTCCCACACCTTGGGGAGTTGTAAGAATACTAAGTGATCAACAAGAAGCCAAAGACTGCTATACTTCTGCAATGAAGAACACCATCAAGTCCAAGCCAGCATAGCAATTAAAGAAACCAGCACGAAGAATTCAGATGACAAAGGAGTTGGAAATCAAAGAAGTTCAACTTAATCATGAAGATCCTGAAATCAAAGTGCTGGTAGGAACCAATATTACTGAGGATACTGAGGAGCAGCTCGTGAGCCTCTTGAAGTCCCGAGTCACGACGTTTGCATGGAAACATGAAGACATGACAGGTATATCTAAAGATATTATTACTCATAAGCTTGGTATAGATGATTCTTTCAGGCCAATACATCAGAAGAGAAGGAAGTTCGCTCCTGAGAGAAACATCATAATCCAAGAAGAAGTTGACAGGCTGCTCAAGTCAAAAATGATTAGAGAAGTTAAATACCCTCGATGGCTAGCTAATGTGGTGGTGGTCCAGAAGAAGAATGGTAAGTGGAGGGTGTGTGTAGATTACACAGACCTAAACAAGGCTTGTCCAAAAGACCCATTCCCTCTACCACGCATTGATTCTATGGTGGACGCGACTGCTGGACACGAGATGCTGACTTTTATGGATGCATCTTCGGGCTTTCAACAAATTCAAATGGAACCATCAGATCAGGAAGACACGGCCTTCATGACACCCACAGGTATTTATTGTTATATTGCAATGCCTTTTGGTTTACGAAATGCAGGTGCCACATACCAAAGGCTAGTCAACATGATGTTTAAAGATAAACTGGGGGACACCATGGAAGTATACATAGATGATATGGTGGTGAAATCGAAAAAGCAAAGGATCATCCTAGAGATCTTGAAGCTGCTTTTGATATATTGGACCAGTTCAATATGAAATTAAATCCTTCCAAGTGCCATTTTGGAGTAAAGGCCGGCAAGTTCCTGGGCTTCATGGTTACTGAAAGAGGAATAGAAGCCAGCCCCGAACAGATTCAAGCGATTATAAATTTGAAATCTCCGACGAATGTCAAGGAAGTTCAAAGATTAACTGGAAGAGTAGCAGCACTTAACAGATTCATATCAAGATCATCGGAGAAGAGCAAAGAATTTTATGACATATTGAAGAAGAACAAAAAGTTCGAATGGGGTGAAAAACATGAAGCAGCCCTGAGCTCCTTGAAAGAGTATTTATCATCTGCTCCGCTTCTAATGCAACCATTCAAAGGTGAACCATTATCTCTCTACCTGGCAGTTTCAGGCAGCTCAGTGAGTGTTGTACTTGTGAAAGATCATAAGGGACAACATCATCCGGTATACTATGTAAGCAAAACATTACTAGATGCTGAAACCAGGTATTCTTATCTAGAAAAATTGATTTTAGCTCTCGTAATGGCTTCTCAAAAATTAAGACATTACTTTGAAACCCATGTTATTTACGTAAAAACTAACTATCCTATTAAGTGTGTCTTAAGAAAGCCAGAAATGTCTGGAAGGATGGCGAAATGGGCAGTTAAATTAAGTGCCTATGACATCATATATGAGCCAAGAACAGCAATAAAGTCACAGGCCCTTGCAGACTTTGTGGCTGATTTCAGCAGCGATATGCTGCCAGAAATTGAACTAGAGGTCAAGCAGCTCGAAGAAGCTTCAGGCAGCTGGGTCTTGTACACAGATGGAGCATCTAATGTTAGAGGAACAGGATTGGGTGCTGTAAGGATCAGAATAAACCCTCACGTGATACTAAGCCTATTGATTGCGTGCGGAATCCGTAATCAATAAGTGATTCGAGATTATAAAAGATAAAACAAGAAAAACGAATTTAATAAACACAAACCGAATTAATGAAGAACACTTGATTAATCCTTGAAAAGCACCAAGATTCGTAACTCTAAAGGAGAATTACGAATTACACACCTTTTCCTTTGTTTCCAACAACCCTAACATGAAAGGAGAGGGTTCTATTTATAGGTAAGGTTGAGCTTGGAGAACAAGCTAACCTAGAAACCCTAATCTCCTCATAATTCCCGTATTTGACCATTAAGGCCCATAAAAACCCATCTAAACTCAATTAAACTAAGCCCAAACGTATCTAACCAAGCCCAGTGACTTAATATAATGATAACCTAACTATTTTTCACCTATTCTGACACATAGGCCTTCAAAATAGTCCGCCAAATAATCATTTAATACACAAGCCACAAATCTTGGTCCTTACAATCTTCCCCTTGGCTTGTGATATTAAATGTCTTTCATTTTCAGTCTTCTCCTTGGCTTGAGCTTGGGTTGATGAAGATTCTTTGAATAATCTTCATTGGGCAGCAACGGGAATTGTCAATGGCTTTTCTCTTTATCAGCAACAGCTTGAACTTCTTGAATTGAACAAGTAATGAGAGGAGGATTCTCATAAACTTGCTTCTTCTTTGAAAGAAACTTAGGTTCTCGCTGGATCATCGGTAACTGACTTGAATTGCTTGTCTTCAGGGGTAAAAAAAAATTAAAAACCCCTATCTTGGCATTCTTGACATTCTTAATGTAGCTTCCCCTAAACACTTAACCGGTGTCTTTTGAATCTTTGGAAGCTTCATTTGAACAACCAACAAACTTCCCCTAAGCACAGGGTAAGTCCTTTTCCGGCTGGTTATTCAACTTGCTCAGCAGCAGCAAAATTCTTGCTTGACCTGTGTCCTTGACTTTTCTTTTCCATGAGTTGTTTTTTTTATCACTTAACCTGTTAAGCACAACAAGGAACAAACACTAACCAGATACATGATAACTGGTTATCGGATTAGCAGGAGACATATCATTATTTAACATAAACCCTAACATTGATTACGGGTTTCCTTTAAATACTTCCCCTGAACCCTAGGACACTTCTCACTCCCCCTGAGACATTACATATCTCCCCCTGAGATACTGCATATCTCACAATTACTCTCCTTCTCCCCCTAAAAAAGGGGTCACTTTTGAGAGGGGGCATAAGTTCTTGCACAAACCCATAAAAACTTATTTAAAACTTGTCAAATCAACCTGGCCAAATCATAAACTCAAGAAAGAAAATTAAAACACTCACTCCAGACAAATTAAGATAAAACAACTATCTAATAATTCACACATGAGAAGGTAAATTAGGGATGATACCATGACTTTGGGACTGAGGAACCCTTTTCAGTTTCAGCTACTCCACACGCTCTGGTGATTGCCGGTATAGATGTCCACTTTAAACTCATGCCGCTTTCTCTTACTCGAGCAGACTGTCACTTTATTTATCTTTTGGGTTCAATTATTTATGAGTACCATTAAATCCACACACATACGTCCTAGGTATATTTTGTACGTTTCATCAAGTTTATCAGGTTTCCCATGACATTTTTTCACGACACCTTTCCTAAGCCTAACACCATGCTCCAGACTGGATTGAGAAAAGAAAGAATAGATCACGGGGATTTTTGGGGATAATATACAGCGTCAACTGAGTTTTTGAGACATTTTCATTAACGCTCTCATCAGTGACAGGGCTTTCAGGGTTTTGGACACTTGAGGGTCTCTTTTGATTTGTGCGCTTTTGCATCTTTTTGGTTTTAATATATTATACAATGTGATCTAAGAGGTACGTGGATCAGGGAGTCTCCAGGTCTCAGCCATCGCTGAACAAAGGAGGCCTGACTCACGTACAACATCCCCAGGTCATTGCTCACGCAAAGCATGCTAACACCCACCCCTCACCAAGTATTGGGTGTTTTGCAGATTTTGAGAATCCTAGAGTATTTTGGGTATATCCCCAGTTAGAGGCTGATCACCTCTTCTACGCTTAAGGTATCCCGCATACCTTCTAAGGTTTGAGAGGCTGACTCCTCTCATACGTTTGGGTATTCGCCAGTAGCACACGACCCTCGCCAGGAGCGCACGTTATCCACCAGTTGCTCAAGGTGGCCGGACCAGTCCACTCCAGGGGTGGCTGAAAATCTTGTCACTGGAGGCTGCTAGGAGGATTCTCAAGGTTGTTAACACTACCGTGTTAACTAAGGTTTTGGCATTTACATGTCGCTTATGTTGGCTTAGTCCCAAGTTTATCGGGCTTGTCCCCAGAATTATATGGGCTTGTCCCTAGAATTATATGGGCTTGTCCCCAGAATTACATGGGCTTGTCCCCAGTATTTGCTTAGTCCCAAGAATCCCGGGTGTAACCCCAGTATATTATTAATTCTGTGTAGAAAGTGTCCTTGGTTGTTAGCCAGGATCCTTTTACATTTTGCTTTATAGGTTTCTAAAGGCAGGATGCCGAAAAGACTCTACCAACCTATTCGGTCAGGATTCTTGTAAGGATCCTGAAGCGGGATGTGGAGAAGATTCCTTTAATTTATCTGATCAGGATTCCTGTTAGAATCCTGAAGAAAGACACTCAGAAGGTTATAAAACTAGACGTGAACAGGATTCTTGTCAGAATCCCAAGGAAGAGTACTCTAAGACCTATAAGGTAACTTATTAGGATTCCTGCGAGGATTCCTGATAGGATGCTCGATTATGTAAAGGATGTTGCCCAAGGTAAATCTAAAAGGTTAGGATGTTATTATGGTTATTTCGTTTAACTTATTTGACCTTGGCCATACAAAGGTTTCTAATTTCACTTCAGAGTTAGTAACGGATTTATGTGATTTTTTTAGATTAACTATTTATGACAAATTTCTAAAAGGCACAAATAAAATACGAAGTACACTTGAAGTAAACAAAATGCGGTTATATTATTAACATACTAAAGCTAGATTTGAGCTTCCCGAAGCTTCGTCCTGAAAACCTCAGGATCCCTCCACTTGGGAAGCTCGTAGGTCAAAAGTTCGTTAGGAATCCTGGCTTCGTCTTGCAAACCGCAAGATCCCTCCACCAGGATTCCCAACCCTTCTTTGTTGTTACATGTTCAACATTGTTTCCGGGAACGATAAAAGAAAATAAATTGTTTTGGGACGCCGACATCATTCACAAACACATGCAGACTAAAAAAGTGGGCTCAGACCGTTGACATATCCTCATCGCCCATTGCCTTCTCGGGATCCTCCGGCTTCCCGCCAGCATCTTCTTTGTCTGCCTTCTCCTCAACCTTTTTCTCGACCTTCTCCTCCAGCTTATCCTCTCCTTGCACAACCAGATCAGCTCTAGCAGCCTTGAGCTCGGGAGCCTTCTCCTTGCTGGCCGACTTCTCAACAGCCTTTTCAAGCTTCTCCAGGGAGAGCTTCCAGGCATCCACCGTCCATTTGGAACAGGTGAACCCCTTAGCCCTGGCTTCTGTAGCCATCTTCAACATTGCCTGAAGAACACTGTGGGCATCCAACTGCTTGCCGATAGCAAACTCTTTCAATAAAGCAGCCTCATACTTGAGCCGTTGCTCATCCATTTTGTGCTCGTAGTGGCGAGTCTTACCTTCAGCTATCTCCCCCTGGATACAGATAATATCCCTAGCCTCATCCAGCTTCCTTTGGACCTCAGTAAGCCTGGTTTCCGCGTCCATGCAATAAGTGCTCAGCTGCTCGAGACCCTGCAAAAAAGAAGCGAAGATTAGGAATCTTAACCGGATGTTGCGTATTATCAACGCTTTGGAATCCTAAGGTACAACTTACCATTTTTGTCATTGTGTGTAGGCTCAGAAGCTTGTTGCTGGTCTCAACATGGCTCAGTCCCTCAAAGCTTTCCAAGTAAACGACGCTCTCGGAGGTCTTCCTCTTCTTGCTGGAGGAAGCAGCCTCAGGTCTGCTGGTAGGCGGCCGGATGCTGGTTACAGGTTCAGCCTTCTCTGCTTTCACCACCAGGAAGGAGGTCAAGTCGTCAAGGGAGAATCCGGAACCTGATCATAAAAAGTTGTCAATATCGGGATGCTCATAATCAGAAATATCGCAGAGCATCAGGAATCTTAATACTTACTAGACATGTTGGCTTGGGTATGATCGACGAAGTAGCTGTGCTCACTGGCTGCGCTCTCAATAGCGAATGTCCTTTCAGCAACCGGGATCTCCAGGAAGGATGTGAGCTTCTCAATGGAATCTTTACCAACACTGACCAACTTCTCGAACTTGGGAGCTGTGAAAAACAAAAACAAAAAGCAAATTAGTAACCGCTGGGATTCTTAATTAATTTGCGTGGGTCGGCATACCCTTCAAAACCCACTTTATCGGTAACTCATTGCCACCGGGAATTGATTCGCGCTTCACAAAGAAAAACTTCTTCTTCCAGTTGTGGTCATTCCATGTCCGAGTCCTTGGAATTGTTCAGATTATCAAGAGAAAAAAGAATGCGCCACACCATGGGCATTCTTTGGGAGTAGGAAAGACCGGTGACCTCAAAGAACTTGTTCACAATGTCAGGAAAAGGGTATGACATACCGAGAAGAAAAGTGAAATATAGAAAACAGACCCAGGTAGCAGAAATAACGAGAATCAAACTTCCGAATGATCATCGACCTCGGAATCAGACCGGAAGCCTTCAACGATTGGATTTCCTGGTCGGTAAACTCGCAGGTTTCCTCGTCACAGGAGGGGAGAATCCCTTGATCAAGGAAATCATCGATGTTGGGAGAAGCGGAGGAGGAAGCAGATCGAGTACCCTTTTTCGCCATTACATAATTGAAAGAAAGAAAGGAAATTGAAACTGACCTGGTTATGGCGAAGAAGCTCGAAGGGTTACCGTTTGAATAAAGTGAAGAACCTATGGCTTGCATAGCTAGTATTTAAAGAGAGTTATGATGGCGATCAAATCAAATGGGAAGCCGTGAATTACGTCCAATCACAACCGAATTTACCGTCTCAAACGCCGTTAAAAAGAGGGTTTTTGAATCTCGCCAGCTGTAAATCTTATCCACAGCCACCGAGATTCAGGGGAAATTGTTAGGGGTTGATTTTCAGGATGTTCATCAAGAAGCTCAAGAAGTTCAGGAATCCAAAGACAGTTTGGGAATCCTATCAGTTCAGATATCCTAAATTTACGATATATACCTAACCTTTATTTTGCCTCGTGCTTAATTGTTTGCAGGTAGTAACGGACTCTCAACTAACTCCTAAAGACTCGGACTAAGCTGACTAATACATGGATAAGTGGGTCGATCCTGCTTCAACGGTCAAGAAAGTGGGAAGAAGAGATCCCGGGAATCCCGGACAGTTAGTTAGCTTTTTTTTTATATATTAAATCGAGGATTCGATCAATAGGGACACACACACAACGCACTCTCTAGCTCGGTTAAGACTGCAAAGCATTGTATCACATAGTCTTGATCGATCAAACCTCCAAACCCTTTGTAATCTTTCGTTTTATCAATAAAATTGACTAGGAGGCAGGCTATTCGGCCGGCTCCCAAGGTTTTTATCCAGGATTCCCAGAGGCGACCCGAAGGATTCTGGATTTTTCCTCGCTAAATCATCGTGTCACCATCCTAACTTGGATTATTTGCTCATTTGATCGTTAAGCACACTACCTCACAATCTAAGTTTGGAATACAGAATTCCTTTGTGAATTTTTGACCAAAATACCTGGGATACAGCATCCTGGGGTACCAAACTTACATAAGATAGGCTTTCAAGTTAATCGCATTCCATGGTCTTGGTAATAAGTCACCTTCCATGTTGGCAAGCCAATATGCCCCCTTACCCGCCTCTGAGTCAATTAAATAGGGACC
>JBCNJP010011528.1:0-16045 GCA_039602395.1 Deinandra increscens subsp. villosa
TACAGAGTTCCCTTCGGATACTATGTATTATGGAAGTCTTTTCGGATAATACTTATTATCCCATATTCCTTCCCCTAAAAATTTGGCAAGATCTGTCGGGGGCATATTGTCATGCATTAAAACCCATGAAAAACACAGTTTGACTTCTCAAATCAACCTGGCCAAGACGAAAACACATCAAAAAGAACTTAACGACTCTCACACGAAAGATAAAAACAAACAAATACTTACCAATATCAAACATGAGAAAGTTTACAAGGGATCAAACCGTATGAATCTGACTGAGGAACCCTTTTCAGCTTCAGTTACTCAACTAGTCCAGGTGATTGCCGGTATGTTTGTCCGCTTTAAACACAAACCCGTTTAATCCCAACCGAATGCGTCATGCTTAATATAGTACAATATTACCGTCAAGTTTAATTGTCCCCACACCCAAGCATACACAGCAAAACCTACCCAACCTCAGAGTTTATTGAGGATTCACAAACCCCCAACTTGAGGAACCATGCACCACGGCCATGACTACCACTTATTTTCATTAACCATCAGTTGGTGATCAGGTCGGCCGCTAAGCACGCAAAGAAGACCAACTGAGTGATTATTTTTCATTTTCTTTTCTTTTTCATTTCTTTTTCATTTCTTTTTCTTTTCTTTTTCTTTTCTTTTTCTTTTCTTTTTCTTTTCTTTTTATTATGTGGTGTAGTCATGACATCAGAGACATGGCGTGTGAGAGAGTGAATACTAGGTAATTACCACTCTCAACCTATTTTTTTCGGGACTCGTCTTTTAAACCATGCAACCTGGGATGGGAAACTAAACATCTATATCTTTTAAGTTCATTGCACTTACATTGGTGGTCATACGATTAGGTCGAGCCTACCGAGCATATCACCGTGGAGCTTGCCTTTCACTTCCGCCTTACGCGTGTCAGCCATCTCCAACCCGGACATTCATTTTTACTTCCCCTAAACTTCTCAGAAACAAGACACAAACAATTAAAAATTGAAAAGCACACTATTTTTGAGGGGTCAACTTTTTCTTCATCTTTACATTTCTTCCCCTTGCTTTTTGATTTTTAATGTCACAATCTTGTGAACATCATTTTTTTAAACAAATAAAACACACAAACACACTTAAAAGAACAAAACACAAAGTTTTGAAGATATCTGGCCAAGCTAACTTTCAAAGTATTGATTTGAAAATTTTAGAAGATTGGGTTTCATGACATGCACACTTCATTGCATTTGAAGTCAAACACATAATCAATCAACAGCTTAATTGACACTTTAATGAAATAGGTTTGACTCAAAAGACCCTTTGCTGCCTCATCATTCAAACAACCAAGTTAAGAACGGTACCTTTCATGATGATTTTGACATTTTACCTCTCAAAGAGACATACCTTCCATTGTATAGATTACTTGACATGACATGAAGATACGTCTTCTAAACTGTGCCTGGAACAATCACTTATCAACAAAAAAATTAGTAATAAAAACGTTAGTGATAATCCTCCTTGATCGTTCCTGCACAGAGTGAGAGATTAGTTAGCTAATGGTACCCAGGCCATTGTTTTTTTGGGTACACCTGAGGAATCAATAAAAGATACTTCTTGTAAGAACATCCCCTTTGAAAAATCAGGAAGTTGGGATGGAACTGTCTTGATTTTTGGTTTCCAAGTTCCAGGTGATTTAACATTTGTTTTAGTCACCTTTGGAGTTGTGACTTTAGGTATTTCAACCTTCTTCGTTTTAGATTCATTTTTTAAAACAGTTTTTGTTTTAGTCACCTTTTGAATTGTGACTTTAGGTGTTTCAACCTTCTTCATTTTAGAATTATTTTTCAAAACAGTTTTAGTTACCTTGGTAGGGGTAACTTTGGGTTTTTCAAGTTTTGATTGCTTTGAAAATGGTTTCATCACCTTTTCCTGAAAATTTTGGTAACTTGGAAAGCTGTTGTTTTGATTTAAAGATTTTCTTTCAGCTTTGGCAGCACCCCAATGTTGATCAGAGGGTTTAACCTTAGGAGTATCAGTCTTCCTTGCCTTAGGTTTTTCCACCTTCATGGGCTTAGACTTCACAGACTCCTGAGATGAAACCCTTTGAGTTTTCGGATAATAGGGTTTATAGGGGGCGATAAAGACAGTTTCTAGCAATATGACCAGCGATGCCACAATTGAAGCAAGTCTGCTTCTTTAGATAGAAGTCAGACGTGTACCCATTTGTCTTCGGTGGCTGTTATGGAGCTGGTTTGCCTTGTGTCTGCTTCTTTGGTTTGACTGCAGCTTCAGATTTGACTTTCTGCTGGTTTGTCGAAGCCTGTGTCGAACCTGTCTTTACTGTCTTTGTGCTTCCTTGATTCTTTGACGTTGAAGCACCATTCTTGTAATTACAACGGCAACTGCATGATCTAACTGAAGAAATGGGAGACACAGCTACTCCCTTGAGTTTTTCATTCTTCACTCCAGCTGTTGGTTTCATACTTGGATGCTTGATGGTGATCTTTGGCCTCTCAACTTTAGGTTCACTTATCACTCCATCGGTTATTCCTTGAACTTTGAGGAGAAGGATGGTAAGTCATATCCAATATCTGGTTCTTGGTCAAACATTGATCCAGACGTCATAAAGATCTTCCCCTCAGGCTGTGTCGTCAATATCACCTTTTCCCTTTTGACTTCGTCAATTACTTTGAAGCATGGGGTTTCAGTTTTAGGGTATGGTTTCAACTCTATCCCAGATTCATCAGACTTAGAGTTGTGACACCTGTCATATTTCTGGCACTCAGCATCATTGTCTGATATATCCTTTACTCTCCCTTCACCATAAGTCATGTTTGCTTCATTATCAATTTCTTCTTGAGTCAATGGTGTAGTTCCAACCAAGACACTATCAATAGGAGGAGCAGCTTCTTTATAATCAAACTTGGTTCATTCAACTTGTTCCTCACTAAGAAGTATTCCTATAATGTCTCTGGGAACTGGTGGAGGAATAATGTTGTTTGCAAACAGAGACTTATCAGGCTTTTCTGACCCAAACCCAGTTTTATCTTTCCCAACTTGACCAGTTACAACAGCATGTGACAAATCCTTTCCAGCATCGAGCATTCGCTGATTTCTTTCCTGATTGCAATCATACTTGACCTGTAGCTCATCATATTTTTGCTGCAGTTCAGTTAATTTCTTTGTCAGCTCAGATATCTCAATCCTAGCCCGATCATGTAAAATAGTCTTCTCCGTTGCTAGCTTTTGATATTTCTCAATGTCTAGTTTTTGAGCTTTTACTTTCTTTTCACTCTTTTCCCATCTACCCCTGAATGAACTTCTTTCGCATTTCATATCAAACAGTTCTATCTCATAGTTTTTCCAAATTTGCCTAAGTCCAGTAATTAAACGTGCACAAGTAGAATTGGGGCATATCTTAGTTTCGTCAACTTCAGCTGCGAAAGCATCCTTGTTCTCAACCATATTCTTTTATTCAATCTCTGAACTCATTTTCTTTCTTTAGATATGCAGCTTCTGAAAATTTTGAAAAATCGGCAAAAACGGCAAAATTACTATTCAAGGAATAGTGTCAAAAACTTAAAACTGAAAAACAGAGGCCTTCGGAGTGGAATTTGGGGGTCCAAACGAGCTCCCCTGGACATTAGTCCGGGGTAAATCTGGGGCTCGGTGTTACGAACGTCGTGTTAAAATTTGAGCCTCTAACTCCAAACGAGTCAAAAGTTATGTCCGTTTTCGTGAAAGTGTGAAATAGTGACTTTTTGCCGCAAACTAGTTTCCGATCATAAACCCTGTTTCCGATCGTAATCCCTGTTTACGATTATAACACGCAAGCTGATCGTAAACTCCTGATCGTAAATGCTGATTCTGATTAAGATCGATCGCAAACACCGATTCCGATAGAGACCAGTCGTAAACTCTGATTCCGATAGATGCTGGTCGTAATCTCGATTCCGATTAAGCCAAATTGTAAACACGTTTCCGGTAAGGAATATCGTAAACTTGATTCCGGTTAAAAAAGTCGTAAACTCCCAAAGCATGGGCGGAGCTTTACTTGGTCCAGCAGCGACCTCGGTCACTACTGTTATTTCGCCTAGAAGTTCCGAGTATATGTGTTTTTCGAGTGATACCATTTTTCTCTTCTGGCGGTATATAGATATGTTTAATTTAGCTGAACTAGTAACAAAAAAATGTTTTTGTTGTAATGGTTTGTGCGCTTATTCCAGATATTTTAGCATCAAGTTCGAATCCGATAGCATTTCTTTTTTCTGTTTTTTTTTCTTTTAGTTCAAAGCTAGCGCATTAGTGTCCCAATTAATTTAATCAATTTCTCCAATTCTCCAAATATCCAACTAGAATTAACATATGAACCTGCCCCAATTAATTTATATGTCTAAATATTCCATTAAATTTAAAGTATTCATTCAACAACCCTTCTTTGTTAATTTTTGTTTGAAAAATAATCTCAAATTCTCAATTCTCACCTTACAAAGCTAGCTTACGCGCGATTTTTTTATTGCGAATAACAACCCGCTTCTCATGCTACAAATACTCACGATAGTTTGGTGATTTTTGTCTCAAATTATGTTTATTTCCATCGGATTTATAATTTTTTTTTCTATTCTAGTGACGGTTTTCTTTTATTATTGTGTCGGATTTGCTTTATGTAATCGATCCGACCTAATCCCAACCAGAGTAATTTATATATGTTTCAATGAAATTGGAACATATAAAAATAGTGACTACAATTAAAAAAATTCTAAATCCGTCACTGCTTTCGGTCACCCCTCCATAATTTCTCAAGCTCCGCCACTATCCCAAAGTACGCGTCTTGAAGTCGTAAACTCAAATCTTGCGATCGTAAACGTCAATATTAGCCCAGAATTGGTCGTAAACACGAAGAACACCAAGAACACTAAGTCGTAAACACAAAAAACGCCCAGAAACTGATCGTAGACTCAAGAAACAGCCCAGAATTTCGATCGTAAACCTTCAAATCTTCAAAGCTTGATCATAAACTCGACGAGCAGCCTAGAAAACTCAGCAAACTCGATCGTAAACCTGAAAAACTCAAGAAAAACTCACAGAAACCGTTAGATCTCTTGAATCAATATCGTGAGAACCACGAAGCACTTGTTTCTTGGCTCTGATACCAATTGTTGGTCCGGGATCAACAACCATTCACGATATTTTCTAATCTTAATGTGCGGAATCCGGTTAGATTAGTGATTCAAGATAGAGAAGAGAAGAAACACGAAGAATACGATGAATAAACGAATAAACACTTGATCTTTGCACACAAGAAAACTTGTCGGGTACAAAACCAGAAATCATAAACTCTCTTCTTGTCTCTCTACCAAGTCGTAATCACCTCACTCTCTCTAGAATTCAAAAACCAAGGCCCCCTAGAATCGTAAACCAGCAAGCCCCCAAATGAGGAGGTCTAATGGGGTATATATAGACCCCCATTGGGTTTACTATTGGGCCCCTTGTGGATCATAAACCCAATAGTAAACCCAAGCCCAACCATAAACTAGCCTAAATCCAATAACCAAACTATCCTATGATTCTAATGAAACCCTCTAAGCCTAGCCCAAACAATTTAATATTACAAGCCTCATAATCTAGCCTCAACATAATGACTTAACGTAAATTAGCTAGATTTACGATAGTGTTCTAACCATTGAGCCCATAATCAAACCAAAACATCCCCACGCTATTTCTATTTATATTACCCCAATCCGGAACAAGATCAGCGCGACTGACTAGGGGCGGATTGTCACACCCAATAGATCTATCAATACAAATAGTGGCTCATTTACCCGAGCTAATGATTATTGCTTAATAAATCAGCGAGGGACAAATTTTAAACCAAACTCAAGGTCATCACATGTCACTTATAAGATTCATGCCATCTTTAATTATATCAAATAAATAAACCAGGCATATTTTCCCCCAAAACGTTAAAACAGTAAAAGTGGGGCTATGGAAACTTACAGTGATAAGCCGAAAATCTGAACTTTAACTGTCAATACAATGCCCTAAATAATTCATAAAGGACGTATAAGAAATTCAAGTCTTTTAACAGGTAAGTTGATCCTCCAACTTACTTGACTTGATAATGATTCCGAACATTATTTTTATATTCTTAACAACCCGTTGGTGACTCAACGAGCAACCCAATTAACCGTTTCCACCAATATATCTTAACATGTTTATAAATCAATATATATATATATATATATATATATATATATATATTTTTGAAATTTTACAAAAATAGTTTACCAATTTTTAAGTCAAATATGACATTTTTTGGCTTTTTACGACATAGTTTATCCCGACACAATTAATTATTCTTAGGTATTTATTCATATAACTTTTAAAAATATTTTTTCTCATAAAAATATATTTTCATTTCTGTTAAGAATTTATAAGTACTCGAAATCACGTTTTTAAGCCGATTTTTGACGTTTTTACAACTAGTTATGCAATATAAATTATATTAACCCATTTCATCAAATCCCTTTTATTTTTCCTAAACTATATATATTTTTAAGTGTTAAAATTCTAGAATTTTTAAGAATTATTTACTTCTATTATATTTATATATATTTCCTTAATGTATGACAAAATACAACTTTTCATAGAAAATACACTTTTCTTACATGTCCACCTAGCCTTTTATCTAGCTAGCATAGGTCATCATGCACAGTATGTATATACATATATATACTTACGACAGATGCATGTATGTGTGTATATGTGTACTTTTCATCCATTTCATCATACATACATGTATGTATATGTATTCAAGAGAAAAAGAAATATACCATACATACATAAATATACTCACGTATACATGCATGTATATATATATACATACATTTCGGCTCACACACACATGCATGTATACATTCATATGCATAACCTTCATGCACACATTCATATGCTAAAGATTTAACCTAAGAGGGTTAATCTTCCAAAACCCATAACACTTTTCATATATATATATATATATATATATATATACATACGACATACATGCATATACATATACATATATTTACGACATACACATATATGCATATCATTTTCATCATTTCTTCATCTTTTTACTTCAATCTTCAAGCAAGAACAAGATTTAAACCTCAAAACATTAGGATTTCTTGTGGGGTTTTTAGAATGACATTATGTGTTCATCAAATCAACATTACCCATTGATCTAAACCCATGCATGTAAATCAATTTACTTTTTTTAAGGATTTAAACTCTTCATCTTGTAAGAATCATTATCATTTAAGCTTTGGAGGATCAAAGTTCAAGTTAAAGCTTCATAATTCTAGAGAGAGAGTAGAGAGAGAAAGCTTCATACTTGGGTTTTTGAAGAAAAATGGAAGAAATGATATCACCCTTGCTTGAATCCTTGAGCTTTGATCAACAAACCTTTGAAATCCTTGAGTGTTTAGCAAGCTTGAGGATGATGATGATGATTTTCGATGAAGAAGAGAGAGGGAGGGGGGTTCACGGCCGAAAGAAGATGGGGAGAGGGAGAGAGATGGCGTGAGGTGGTGATGGTGTGGAGGAGTGTGTAGGTTTAAACTTTCTATGCTTATGATTACCTAGCCCTAGCCATGATTACTTGGAGCTTTTTCAAGAAAGGTGAGGTGTGTAGGATGACAAGTGTAAGTGCCAGGTGTTCCATCAATATATATATGTATATTTTATAGAATTTGGTGGATTAACGGGTAAAATACTGGCATATCTCGGTATAACTGGTAAATTTTTTGACCCGAAACATAAAAGTAATAATATGAAAATTAATAGAATTAAATTACGCTCTTAATGGTATGAACCAAAATAATTTTCACCATACTTGATTTATCAATTATTTTTATAAATGCTCTTTTTCTTTTTGGTGGATACCGGGTTGATCATAACTTGAGTTGTCACCAACGTTTGTTAACGAAATATTTTTCATATGACGGCATTATACTTTTTAAAATAATATTTATTTTTATTAAATTATGACTTGTAGTACGGTATTCTAACCTGAAAACGTCAGATGTCACAGCGTGCTCCTTTTTCTTAACAATGCCCCTTTCTATAGTACCGTCCTAATTCACTGTGGTTGATTGACAAGGACATCCTTTCTTCCTCTTATTGCCATTGCCTTTGCATTTTTCATCCATCTTCCATTGCAGCAGAACTGGGTAAGAGTTCTTCCTCTCCTGCTGCTTCTTTTTTCTTATTATTTCCTGCTCTATTTTGTGGGTTCTTCTTCGTTTTCCCGTTTTGGTTTGTGGAACGTACCCGGTTTGGAAAACGTCGATTTTCAGTGTGCTTACCTTTGTCGTCAGCCCTTATTCTGTGTTTTTGTGAAACATGATGCAGTTTTTTACCTGTTTTTTTAGTTTGTTGTTGTTTCGTGTCATCGATTTGTGTTTTCTTTGTTCTACTATGTCGTATTGTATGGTTTTACCTTGGCGCATTCTAGGGATTTGTGTAAATGCTTTACTGATTGTGTTTTTTATGTCTTATGTTAGGCAACCCTTAGAGGGGGTCAAGCTCCAAGAAGAGAAAGATGAGAGACAAGAGTTTGGGACAATTTTCTAATATCTTTTATTCATCGATGAACAACTTAAATAGCAAACAAACAACTGAAAGTCTAAACATGAAATTAGGGAAACATGGGAACTAATCGTGGAGCAACAAACAGAAAGATAGCTGATGAATCATGGGAGCATGCACATCATGTAGTCATGCATAACTTGCGGATCACTCCTGGAATCTTCTGGGCTTAACAGTTTCTCATCTGGGCCTTTGGGCTGCTACTGATGATGGGCCTGGGTCAAGTTGAGTTGTACCACTGATCGGACTATTAGACATATCAGTGAAGGACTCCCATGTGGCTTCCTGTAATGGTTTCTTCTCCCACTTAATTAAATATTCTTGAACTCCATCCGAATTAAAGCGGGTATCCAAAACTGTTTCTGGCAAGTAACTGAGTTCATAATCACTTCCGAAAGGTAGTGATTCAGTTGATGAAGATGTAGCCCAGGATTGCTTTAGTAGAGAGACGTGGAAAACGGGGTGGATACGAGATCCATCGAGAAGCTCCAACCTATACGCAGTGTTACCAATACGTTCCAGTACTTTGTACGGTCCAAAAAAACGTTTGGATAGCTTTTTGTTCTTCCGATGAGTGACCAATTGTTGTCAGTAGGGTTGGAGTCGCAGGTATACATAATCCCTAACAAAAAATTCTTTGTCCAACCTTTTTTTATTTGCTTGTTTTGCCATGCGCTCTCGAGCCTTCTGAATAGCTTCCTTTAACCCCTTAATAATTCGACCATGTTCCATCAGTGATGATTCAATAGAAGCCGTATTTGAAGAGCCTGGCTTGTAATCATGAATACTTGTAGCATCTCTACCATATACCGCCTTGAATGGCGACATAAGAATTGAAGTGTGGTAGGTAGTATTGTAGGAGTATTCTGCCAGATAAAGATACTTTTCCCAAGACGACGGGTCGTTGAAAACAAAAGCTCTTAAATACGATTCAAGGCATCGGTTGACAACCTCCGTTTGGCCATCCGTTTGAGGATATAAAGCACTTGAATGATGTAGTTTGATGTCCAACTGTTTGAACAGTTCTTTCCAAAAACGGCCTAAAAATAACGGATCTCGATATGACACGATAGTTCTAGGAAGGCTATGTAAACGATAGATTTCTTTTAAAAACAACGAAGCAAGAGATGCAGCCGTATATTTTGTGGCAAATGATATGAAGTGTGCAAATTTTGAAAATCTATCAACAATGACCCATATTGATGTTTTACCTTTGGAGGGCGGCAGATGAGTAATAAAATCCATGGATATATCCGTCCAAGGACCCGCGGGAACTGGTAATGGCTGCAAGAGACCATATGGTTTGTGGGTGGGTGATTTTGTAGTCTGACAAACCTCACATTCCCTGATAAATTTGGAGACATCTTTTTTCAGGCCTAACCACGAAAAAGAAGTTGCAAGTCTTTTGGTGGTGGCATTGACACCCGAATGGCCACCGATGACGGAAGAGTGGTATTCCAATAGTAACCTAGCACGTAAATCATGTATTGGAGGAACAAGTATACGATTATTTACGTAGACTAACCCGTCACGCAGAGTGTGATGTGGAAAGGAACTTGGATCTGCTTGAATTTTTTGAAGAAACTACTTGCCCACAACATTTTCATTCCAATACATCCTGATTTCATCAAGCCACACATCAATGGGATAAGATAGAGTATGAATAGAAGGAAGATCCACTCTACTCAGCGTATCAGCAACAGTATTATCTTTACCCGGCTTGTAGTGAACCTCAAAATCAAACCCCATTAATTTTGTAAGCCATTTCGGTTGTTCGGGTGTTTCTTTAGTTTGAGTCAAGATGTGTTTGAGACTGTGATGATCCGTGAAAATCCGAAAACGTCTACCCAAAAGATACTGTCGCCATTTCTTTACCGACTCCGTAATAGCATATAGTTCTTTTGTATACGTGGACTGCCCTTGCATCGTTGAACATAACTTTTTGCTAAAAAAAAAGATATGGGACGATTTGATTGTGAGAGGACAGCGCCGATTGCCATGCCGGAAGCATCGGTTGTGACGTCAAATACCGCTGAAAAATCAAGGAGGGCTAAAGTGACTAATTGTTCCATCTTAGATTTAAGATCAATGAATGCTTCATGGGCTAAAGTACTCCAAGAAAAAGTCTTCTGTTTGAGGATATCAGTGAGTGGTGATGCGATGCGAGCGTAGTGTGGGACGAAACGGCGATAGTAGCCAGTAAGGCCCAAGAAAGCTCGTAGCGTTGTGAAGGATGACGGTGTCGGCCAAAGTTGTATTGCTTCGATTTTGTCAGGCTCGGGTGCAACACCGACCTCAGAAACACGATGTCCCGGGAAAGAAACAGTAGAAACCGCAAACACGCATTTCGAGGGCTTGGCATGAAACTGGTTTTGAGACAAGGTCTTGAAGACATACTTGAGATGATCATAGTGGGCTTCCATGGTAGGATGTAAACAAGGATATCATCAAAGAAGACTAAACCGAATTGCTGAAGAACCGAACGAAAGAGGTCGTTCATAGCTGATTGGAAGGTGGATGGGGCGTTTGTTAGCCCGAAGGGCATAACAAGAAACTCGTAATGACCATCCATGGTTCGGAAGGCTGTTTTGTGGATGTCATCCTTTGCCACTCGTATTTAATGTAAGTCGATCTTAGAAAAGATCTTTGCTCCGTGTAGTTCATCGAGCAATTCATCTATAGTCGGAATGGGGAAGCGATCCTTAATCGTAACAGCATTCAATGCCCGATAGTCTACACAAAAGCGCCAAGATCCGTCCTTCTTTTTGACCAAAAGTACTGAAGAGGAGAAGGGGCTTTGACTTGGAGGAATCACCCCGTCGGCTAACATTTCGGTAATCAAACCGGTCATGACTTGTTTCTGAAAATGGGGGTAACGATAAGGCTTGACATTCACAGGTTCATTGTTATTGGACAGTGGTATGTGATGGTCGTGGGATCGGCTTAGAGGTAAGTTGTGAGGGGTTTGGAAAAGTGAAGAGAATTGGTGGAGCAGGGATTCTATATGTGGGTCGAGATGGTTCAATTGGGAGTGTGTTTCTGGTGGAATGGGGGGCTGATAGGTCATCGTGTGGAGTGAAGAGATAGCACCATGTTTTAACAACGTGGATAAGGAGCTCGATGATAGGGGTTTTGCGAGTGGTTCACCCGTGAGGGTACACGTTATGCCAGAAGTAGAAAAGGATATTTCCGGTATTAAAAAATCCGTTGTAAGACGTCCCAAACTACCCAACCATGCAATACTAAGAATGACATCGGCGCCTTCAACTGGTAGCACAAAAAAAGGCAAATTGAACTGAGCTTTTTGGAGTTGTAAGTGGACGTCTGGACAATACCCTTGGCACTGAATGAACTGCCCATTTCCGACCATAACGGAGAAGGGATGGATTGGTTCAATGTTCAACTTAAGGTTGGAAGCAATGCGCGGCTGAATGATATTGTGCGTACTACCGCAATCAACCAAAATAGTTACTGGTTTACATCCAATGTGTCCCGTAACACGTAAAGTTTGTGAGGAAGATAGACCAAAATAGGCTGCGTCAGATAGAGATAAATATTCAGGCTGAGTACATATCTCGAGATTGGTTTGAGGATCATCCGCGACCATGGAATCCTAATCTTCGTTGTCAACGAACAGAAGGAATTGTGGTGGGGAACACTTATGACCGGGAAAGAACTTCTCTGGGCATCTGAAACAAAGACCAGCTTTGCGTCTTTGTTGGAGGGCTTCCGGTGAAAGCTTCGTAAGTGGTAGATCGGATGGGGGTTTAGAGGGTGACGGCAGTAAGGGTTTTTTATTGTTGGAAATTTGAATTGGTGTAGAGGATGATTTGGTAAGAGATGGGTTTGATGTATCTGGATTATTTGATTGGTTTGTGGGTTTAGAATAAAACGTAGGCTTAGGTTTATTTGTTGACCAAGTTTGTCTTCCACAAGTTTCGCAAGGGCATAAGCTTGGTGGAGAGAGGTTGGGTTAAGGAGAGCTAACTCAGTTTGGATATCTTGACGCAGTCCAGAAATAAAGCAGCTACGTAAAGCATCTTGTGAAAGAACGTTGACACAGTTACTAACCTTTTCAAACTCCGCTTGGTATGCGGTCATGGAGGAGGATTGGCGTAACTTAAATAACGTAGCTTGATGATCTTCATAGGTAGAAGGACCAAATCGTAGTTCTAACGCGCGCTTGAATGTGGTCCATGTGCCTAGCAAATCGTTCTTATGAAGGTGTTTGTACCAACTAAGTGCATCCCCCACAAAATAAAACACGGCTAATGACAAACGTTGATCCACCGGAATACGATAATACGAGAAGTTGTTTTCAGCTTGGAAAATCCAGTCTAAGGGATTGGATCCGTCGAAGAGAGGCAGTGAAATTTTTGGTGGACGAGGGTTGTTAGAATTGTTTGGTAGCGGATTGTCAGTGTTTCGATTGGCTGGAGAACCATTGGTGGGAGAGCCGGAATTGTTTAGGATCTGTTGGGTGAGGGCTGTGAGATTAGCGGTCAGGGCGCTGATAGCCGCTGATTGAACGTCAATCTTGGCGAGTAGTTGAGAGGAGATTTCCGACTGGGTATCGGTTGCTTTGGTGAGGGCTGCGAGTTGGGGGTTGTTTTGGGTGGCGGTGAGGAGTTGGTCCATTTTGTTGGCGAGGTTTTGCATCGGGTCAGGGGTCGGTGACGGATCACGGCGGGGAGGCATGATGGAGGATGAGATCGATAATGAAAGCACCAAATTGTTAGGCAACCCTTAGAGGGGGTCAAGCTCCAAGAAGAGAAAGATGAGAGACAAGAGTTTGGGACAATTTTCTAATATCTTTTATTCATCGATAAACAACTTAAATAGCAAACAATTAACTGAAAGTCTAAACATGAAATTAGGAAAACATGGGAACTAATCGTGGAGCAACAAACGGAAAGATAGCTGATGAATCATGGGAGCATGCACATCATGTAGTCATGCATAACTTGCGGATCACTCCTGGAATCTTCTGGGCTTAACAGTTTCTCGTCTGGGCCTTTGGGCTGCTACTGATGATGGGCCTGGGTCAAGTTGAGGCGTTGAGCTGTACCACTGATCAGACTATTAGACATATCATCTTATGTATGGCTAAATCACTTTTCCTTTATGGGTTGCAGGTTTTGGAATTGATGTTTGCTGATTACTGTGTCTGATCGAAGGTGATTTTCTTATGTTGGTTCCGTTTTCTTTTTTGTTGCCGTTTAGGTTTGTCATGTAATCATCCTCCATTTAATCACTGACCCAAATATATGTCTAACAATGAGTGAACTAGGCCGTAGAGTTTCTTCTACGCTCTTTGTGTTTTCCATGTTGTGGTTTCACAAGATAATCTATGGTAGTTGTCTGTCATGCTTCTGCTTTGCGTTTTGTAGTGCTGAGGTGTGTTCTTATGTAATCATTCCATTATATAGCTGCTAAGGTAGATATTTTTCTACAAAAAATAGTAAATATCAAGTTATATCTTTTAGGCACCTACATGTGAAAACATTTTCTATGCCTGTGCTGATTCTGAAGGTTTGGTTACCAAGGTTTAAAAAAGATTCTTGGGCTCTGCCTTTTCCTAAGGTGTCCGTGTCTCCAAGGGTGACTAAATGTATAGTGATGTTTTTCAGCACCCTGTGTGTTTAGTCATTTCCCTTTATCTTTTGCTGATTTCTCCGGGTTTGGTTTAGAGGCTTTTTTAAAAAGAAAAAAAAAACAATAAGGTTTTATGAATAAATACTTATAAAATAAAAATGTTTGTTTCATAAATAATATTAAGCCTAAAAGTTTGAAGGTTTCGTATAGATTCCCAAAATCTTTGAAGGACAAAACGTTAGATGTTTGAAGGAAAATAAAGCAATATAATGAACACACTTTTTATAATATAACGATAAAGTTGAAAGTTGTATGCCATTTGAGTTATCTGCAACTAAATAAAGAAATGAAGGAGAATTCATTTAGATTTTAGGCTTTCAAAAAAAGGGTTACCCATGTCTTTTTACAACGGTTGTTGGGTGGTATGGGCAAGCCATGCCGTCTCTGTTTCATTTCATGGAGTTTATCGTAGTTTTATGCCTAAGGATTGATTAACAGGTGTTATTGGAGAGTTATAGGAACCGAGTTAGGTGTGACAGGTTATTAGTAAGGACATTAGATGTCATTTGCTCTTATATTGTTGATTATTAATACTGTTTTGTTGGTGTTGCGGGCCATCGCATTTATGTGGACAGTCGGACTACTTCGCTCGCTGTGTTTGTATGTTCTCATCTTTTCCTTTTGTTGTTAAGCTGTCGTGTTGCGTGCTTGCCTGTAATTTCTGCTCTGCGTGGGTTGGTTATTTTTATTTCTTTTAGTTTACAGTTAGGAAGGTTGCTATAGTTGATTAGTCTGTTTATGTGGGTTGCTTTGGGGTGCGTAGGTGCTGTTCTTATTGTGGAGTGTTGCCTGTAATATCATATTTTATATCTATAGTAACATAGGTTTGTTTGGTCGTCTTCGTTTGGGTCTGTTGTGTCGTGTGGAGTCTGCTGATTGTTTATTGCGTAATGCCATCTCGCCCTTCTGTTCGCAAATATGTAATATGTAATGTCGTGTAAACTCCCGTAGTTTTTGTGCTCACTTTTGTGTGTAGCTCTTCGGCAATATAGATAGGCTCTATGTAACAAAAACCTAATTTAGTTTTATAAACTGCATAAGAAACGGATGTTCTGAAATATAAGAGGATTTGCAAGTGGCAACAGATACTTATGATTTGCTATGCAGCTTGACACATCCATGGGTTCAATACAAAGTGTGCAGTTGTCGGATTCAGGTGCACCAGGCAGATGAGCTCCTTCTGGTATGCTGCTGCTATATTGTTGGAAAGAAAAGGAGAAATCAGGTTCCTTAATCATTTTTTAATTATCATATTACGAATTATAATTGTTATATTACCCTGTTTTATTTTTTTAGGGTGATCACTTAGATGTAGGTTTACATAATGATTATAATGATTGATTCTGCACTTGGGATATGGCTGATAAGGCAGGGAGCAAAGGATGGATGGTTGGGTAAGGTATGTGTTTGAAATGAATCAATGTGCACCCTGTTTGGTTTTGTATCATTATGAATATACATTATAATATTATATTCAGGGGGTACCATTTATGTTAAGGAGTCCTATTACTGTGCACCATGTTTGCTTTTGTATCATTATCATTATGGTTATTGGAGCCAAATATAGAATGTTATAATAGTTATTGGAGCCAAAGATAGGATGTTATATGATATGTTTATAGCTTTAGAGGTTGGTGTATTTAATGATATAGAAAATGTAAGATTACGTTTTTGTATCGAAATAGCTTTTGGCACGGTCCGGCAT
Organism: Deinandra increscens subsp. villosa; assembly: GCA_039602395.1. Classification (NCBI taxonomy): domain Eukaryota; kingdom Viridiplantae; phylum Streptophyta; class Magnoliopsida; order Asterales; family Asteraceae; genus Deinandra; species Deinandra increscens. The sequence continues at coordinate 15,989 of JBCNJP010011528.1, forward strand.
GTCAAAGAAACGATCTGCCCGCCACCGCGGCAGCGCGCGGGTAGCTACATCTTGTAA
>JBCNJP010011529.1:0-16044 GCA_039602395.1 Deinandra increscens subsp. villosa
AACCCAACCCATAATTCTTTTACAAATATGACCAACCAAAATTTATATCCATTCGTGAAAACTTTGAATGGTAACTAATTAATCTTTTTTATATTTTAAAAGTAATGTTGTTGAAAATGAAATTTGAATTTTTGCAAGTATACTTGATAAAAAAAACAGAGAATATTTCAATTTCAACTCTTCTTTTAAAATTTAAAATTTATATTTGAAAATGATCAACATTTGGAACGAAAATCACGCTAATTTTAAATATTACAATTTTTTCTAACCTTTTTATGCAGACAAAATATTTATTTCTATACTTTCATTATATAAATACTTTTATGTGGTATTTAGGTAGATTATTTAGTATTAAATATGTTAGTACTTTTCAAACAAATTTACATCATTGTATTTGAAAATTTTCGTAACTAAATCAGAAGATAATTTACTATTTAACTTATTTCACGGATTTTGAAAATTAACTGTTTTAAATTTTTGACTGAAATATATAAAAATTGAGGCTTTTTATAACTTATTAAGGCTATGTGTAATCAGGCGTTATAGCCCCAAATCCCTCACTATGGCGCCCTTCATAGCGCCCCTGGGCACCCCCCGGGGCGCTATGTTGCTTCAAATTGTCTAGTGGCGTTACCCACATCACGCCCAAAAATTCCACCAATTTCAAACTAGCCGTTGAACGGCTAGTTGACCACATTTAATTTTTTTTTTCTTTTTTTATCCATCATATACTATATATATACATATCTTCCTAAAAAAAACTACACTTCTTCTCTTCTTCTACACATTCTTTTCTTTTACAAATCACACAACAAAATGGGTTCACCGGTGTCATCATCATCCTCATACCTCTGGAACTTCAACGACGAAGAAGAGGATGAGGTAATTTCGGCATGTGTCAAAGTTGTAAACGAGTTAGTGGCTTCGAGCTCCGTCCCACGACCGCTTCTTCGAAGAACACGTGTTCACCGTGATCGTGAAGCGGCGAACAACCGGTTGATGAATGACTACTTTTCGGAAACCCCTACGTACCGCAATCCGAAAACGTTTGCAAGACGTTTTCGAATGAGCAAGCGTTTGTTTTTACGCTTAGCACACGACTTAGAAGAAAATTTTGATTATTTCAAACAACGACGCGATGGAATGGGAAGGCTTGGATTCACCGCAATTCAGAAATGTATGTCGGCTTTGCGCGTTTTGGCATACGGGTATTCGACGGATTTTAACGACGATTACTTGAAAATGGCGGATAAAACAACACGCGATTGTTTGGAGCACTTCACCGAAGGTACATTTATTTTTTTAAATGTTACATAAATCTTGAGTTAGTTATTTTTTTATTTTATAGGTTATATAATTTATGAGTTAGTTACTTTATTTTTTTTATAAGTTACATAAATTATAAATGTTATATACAAGTTAGTTTTTTGTTTCTAGGTATAGACAAATTGTATGGGGCACGTTATCTAAGGAAGCCCACGTGGAATGATATTCAGACGCTTTATCAACATCATGATCAAGTACATGGACTACCGGGCATGATCGGTAGCATAGATTGTAAACATTGGCAATGGGAGAATTGTCCAACCGCTTGGAAAGGTCAATTCACGAGGGGTGATCAAAAGGGGCCAACGGTGATTTTGCAAGCCGTCGCATCGTGTGATCAATGGATTTGGCATGCGCACTTTGGTGTAGCCGGATCCAACAATGATATAAATGTCTTGGAAGGATCACAAGTCATTGAGGATTACGTGTCGGGGAAGCAGACGAACGTAGCATTTTATGCAAATGGCAACTATTACCCGCATGGCTACCTATTGGGTGATGGTATTTACCCAGAATATTCGTTTATTGTCAAGACTTTCAAAGACCCTCTCGATGAAAAAAGGAAATATTTCAAAACGGTACAAGAAGCGGCAAGAAAGGACATCGAGTGCACATTTGGTACTTTGGTGAAAAAATGGCATTACGTGAAATATCCGTGTCGATTATGGACGATGACGAAGATGACAAATTGTATGCGTGCCATTATAATCATGCACAACATGATCAAGGAGGACGAAGGGCTTGCAATTTGTAGCTATTTTGATCCTTCACACGTCGAGGATCGACCATACGCGACGATGGAAGAACGTGTTCAAAATACGAGGGAAATGCGTTCAAGAGAACGACATAACGCACTTATGGTGGATTTGATTGAACATGTATGGGATACTCGACCACCACCAAATGCCCCTCAACCTCAACCCGAAAACAACGACGATGAGGATGACGATGACGACGACGATGAAAGTGATGATGACGACGACGATGGAGGTGATGATATGGACGATGAGGATGATGAAAGTGATGAAGATGAAGCATACGATGACGTACCAGACGATGACTAGTTTTTTTTTTTCACTATATTGTATTTCTAGTTGTATTTCTATTTTTAGAAATAAAAAATATCTTTTTTTAATTTCTTTATTTAATTACATATTAAAATATAAAAAATAATAATAATAATAATAATTGAAGTAATCATTATAGGGGCTTTATGACTACACACTCATCCTCCATAACCCCCCATTTGCCACGTCACTGCCACATGTCACATAATGCCCCATGGTGGGGCATTATGACTACACATAGCCTAAATGTAAGTATTTATTTATGAAAAACTGTTGTATTTTAAAAACCGGAAAATGTGATTTACCAAAAATTTTAATTAATTTCAACTCTAATATTTGCGTATATAATTCAAACTTAAAAGTATTTGAATGTTTTTTCTAATTTTTGGTAACTTTTAAATTTCAAACGTATTCAATATTCATTATTCCAAAATTTAATAAACATATTTTAACCCATAATGATTTAAAAATTTTCGAACTTATTTGAAGTAAAAAATGCTTAAAATGATATTCGTCATGAAGTTGTTATTGATTTTAGAGTTTACTGTAACGACTCATAAAATCTTCGTGGTTTTCTAGAACCTTATTTGTTTATGCCTTTTTGTAGATGTGTTATTTAAGGCACAATGAAAAGTTAGAGAACCTGACCACGATGATGTGGCTCGCTCAACCTTTGACAACTAAGGAAAGTGATTCTTTTTTTTTGAACGGCTGAGAGGAATTAAATTAGAAAACTAGCAAGGAGCTAGATAAGAGAATTACAAGGAAAGTTGAAATTACACCAATTAGACCAGTCAATCGAAGCTAACTTTCCTCTAGTTTTAATCCAAGTGTAGGACCAAAACTTTATATCACCGAAGATCACCTCGTCGTAAATAGGCCGATTATTAAAGAGCTTGTCATTCCTAGACTTCCAAAGCATCCAAAGAGTTGTGATAAAGATACAATGGATAGTACGATTTAGCTTAGGAGAGAAACCCCAAGAATTATGCATCAAAAGGATCTCCCTAACCGACGTAGTGGTAACCGGAGGGACTTTGCACCATTGAAAAATATGATCCCAAATGATTTTCGCACGAGGACACCCAAGAAGAAGATGATCCGTCGTTTCCGGGTGGGAGTTACAGCCGGCACAAGAAGGATCCAAAGATAAGCCTCGGTAAGAAAGGTTTACCTTGGAAGCGATTTTATCCAAGCCCGCTCTCCAAGCAAAGGCATTCACCTTCAAGGGGAGCCATTTGAACCAAGGGAAGACGAGAGTAGAAGAGCCAAGAAGGAGATCCTCGGCCTCTTTGCGGACCGCCTTGACTGAGAAATCAGTCCTTGAACCCGTATCCCATCCCCAATAATCCCGATCATTTGAGCAAGAAAAGGGCCTGATCATGTCTTCGCAAGCCTGTACCAAAGGGAGAGCAAAGTTAGGCAACATGGGCCCAATCCAGGCCCACCTATAAGTCACACAACTGGGCAGAGGCATTCTTGATTCCACTGAGCAACCTTTTTCGAATTCAAGAGTAAAAAGAAGGGGAAACAAGTCTTTAAGCAGACCGTTTCCCGTCCAATTATCGAGCCAAAACCGAGCATTAACCCCCGAACCAAGAAACCTTTGGGGGTCGCTCCACTCTCATCAAATCGGTTCTTGGTTCCATTCCGATTTATTATCTTTCTCTCTTTCGGGCTCCCCTTCACTCCCTTCGAGCCATGGAATCGATCCGTCGTAAATTTTGTTGGGGTGGTGAAAAAAAGATCTCTTGGGTTTCTTGGATGGTGATGTGTGCTTCGAAAAAGAAAGGTGGAGGAAAGTGATTCTATATTTTCTTTAGTATTGGTCTTTAATGTTTCCTATTTTTTATCGAACAACTATATTTTTTTTTTCTGAAACGACAGATATTGATTGAAGTTGAAGTGAAAATTGTTGGAAACCTATTATTTTTTTGCATATATTAGTTGGCAAATAGATTATAATTGTATTACATTTATATGATACACATTTAGGCGTTACTTATATTTGAATAATATGTTGTATTTAGTTCTGTTAATTTTCAAATTAATATTCTTAATTAAATTTTATCTTAAAGTCAAATTTAATACTAATTATGTTTTATAATCTTCCATCTTTTTAGGAATGTGATCTCTATTTAAAATTCTTCATTTTAAAAGGTAGATTGTAAGAGGTAAATTGCATATTAATATAAATTCTTTTTAATCATTCATAGTTGAAAGTCTTAATCTATTCCTTCAATTTTCGGATTTAGTATTATTAGTTAATAGAACTAGTCAACTACACATGTACACATAATTGTATAACATTTATATCTTACATATATGTGAATTTAACTATTTATCAATCTTTTTTATAGCAACTTTCATTGTGGTGTAGTGGTAAGAAGCCTATGTTCTCTACTTGAGACACAGGTTCGATTCTTACGGGCAACACTTTTGTTAGAACCGATTTTCACTACAAGAATCTCGATCTTGAGCAAGAACATGTTCGGATTCGAAAACTCAAAACAAATGAAGAAGATGATGATGATGAATCATGAATAATCATAAACAAGAAAGATGAAGAACATATCGAATGATTAGTTACAAGAAATCATGAAGAACACTTCTTCTCTCTAGAATCCATGACTCACTCTCTCTCTAGAATGGAAATCTCACACTCTACAAGAAAATCATCATCTCCACATTCGGAGACTCCCTTACTTGTAATGGGCACCCTCACTATATATAGTGAGGGTGACTAACAACAGAAAAACATAACTGAATAAATGAAATTACAAGTAAATGAGATAAACATAAATAATAATTAAATCAAAGTTGATTTAATTAATCCGAAGCTTGACTCGCTCGAACCGATCTTCCGTTGACTTTTACGTTGACCGTTGACCCGAACGGTTGACTTTTCCAGAAAACGGTCTTCGGTCCAAACTGCAAGACTCGAGCATCACAACTCAGTCTCTAAATCGATTCACATGGATTCTTCAGTCAAATGCTTCGGTAAACAGATTTGATGGCGTCAGTCACATAGATTTTAAGTTCCAACAATTTCCCCCTTGACTGATGCTTTCAAATCTGTTCAATTGCTGAAGAATCGCTCTGTCGTACATCTTCAATGAGAAACTGATAAACCGGAGACAATCTGATGTAGAGATTCCCCCTCTGAATAAGCTTCTTCTGTTCTCGTTGCTCCAGTTCGAGATCCAAGTGTTCCGCTCACTCGGTTCACACGGTCGGGTACAATACTAAGAAAATGCTACATCTCGGAGTCCAAACCGCAACAAACTGAATCAGATAAACCAGTTTGACACCGAACATGCTCCAACTTCAGATAATCGACCCGATATCCAGTTCCATAATAATTTCTCTTATTTTCTAAATCCCTCCAAAAACATCAAGTCGGAAGCGTAAAATCAGATGCGGAGAGTCGAACCGTCGCGATCGGTTGCCTAGAGAAACCGGATGAACAATCTTGAAATCGGACAATCTTGCGAAAAACCGGAAGCCGGATGCTGACAGTTGTGAATAATCTGCTTGACTGAGGTTGGATGCGAAAATATAAAATAAACTTTAAATTTCTTCAATAAACGGTCATCCGAGAGATTTAATCGGATAAATTCCAATATTTAACTGAGATTCCAGTTAATCCGGTTAGTTGACGACAGCGCTGCATCCACTAAAAAATAAACCGTGAGATATAACGAGAAAGCCAAGTAATTAACCGGATAATAAAGCTAACCCGTCAGTGATCGATAGCAAACGTTACGCGCGACGTCAATAAACGAGAACCCCAATAAAATGAAATAAATCCTCGACCAATAATAATTTCCTGAAATTCCGTCGCGGCGTTAACGCGTTCGTCTCGAAAAACTGATAAGAAAAACCCCGCGTTTCACGAAAATGCTAAATATTTAATTAAAAAGAAAATCTCCCAAGAAACACAATCCTTGTGCATTAAAATGGACCAATCAGAATTGGGATTTAAATCTCATCTTATGGCCGAAAATAGTGCAATCCTGTGGCTGAGAAATCAGATCCGTGTGAAAAGGTCTCCACCAATCAGAATTGAGGTAGCCATCCAAATCTACGGCTCTGATCAGCAAACTCCAACGGCTTAGAAGGGCAATCCTCATGAAGTGTATTTCCGCCAATCCGATTGAGACAGCCAATAGCCTTTAACGGCTCTATTGTTTCCAGGCGGGTCCCACGAAGGCTCTTTCAACCAGTAGAAATTCGACAACCAGGTAGGTTGACTAGTTCCAGCCGACAAGAGAGAGAGAAAGGAATTCCCTTTCCACCAATGGTGCAGCCCCACGTCACCTGTCTTCTCCAAACCTTAAAAAGAATCTGTCCACCCCTGTAAACCCTAATTCGACCGGAGAAAGCCACGAACTCGCCGGAAAAACATATTATCGCCATATCTCAGTCATTTCTCAACCATTTTTGATGATTTTTATACCCACGAACTCGTAACGACGTCCTCTACAACTCTATACGAACAAAAACTTCTGAAACGATCTCGAACGAAGACCCAGTAAACAAGTTCGCTAAGCAAACAAGTACGCTAAGCTTTCCAGAAGTCCGCTAAGGCACCTCTGAAGTCCGCTAAGGACTCAAGTTCGCTAAGCACAGAACAAGTTCGCTAAAACTCGTCAAGTTCGCTAAAGCTGACCATGAAGTCCGCTAACACCAGTCAAGTCCGCTAAGAACTGATACAAGTTCGCTAGGAGCATCTTCAAACCTTCAAACACATGAACAAAATCTGGAAAATCGATGAACAGTGCAGAAACTTACTCATGAACTTGAAATCTGCACAGAAACATTCGGAAAACCCAATATGATGCACGAGATGTGATAATAAACCATTCACGACATTGTTGTGGCCACCAACAACACATAAACAGCAGCAACTCGGATCAAATCAGCTTCTCAAATCTGCAAATCTTCAAGAACACGAAGAACACATAGTTACACCGTCAGTGTGTGTTTTTCCAGATCCGCTCAACCGGTTGAGATTCAGACGAAACGGATGCTTCCAATGGATCCGGAATGCGTTTTCCACTGAGAATCATACCTCATATCATCCAAATCCATGAAGAAATGCCCAGAAAACGAAGAATCAAAGCAAAAAATCTTCAAAATCTTCAAATACGGGAAAAACTTCAAAGTTCCAAAAATAACTTCGGATCTTCATTTCTCCACCAGATCTGAAGATGTAAAACACTAAATAACATCCTGATGCACTCCCAAACATGAATCTATCATCCATATCATCAGAATCCATCCAGAATCGAAGAAAAAATAAGAAAAAGTCTCTAAAACTAAGTTTTCTCATCTTCACCATTCAAGCTCAAAATCACAGATTCGAGTGACCAGATTCACGGTGAGATGAATCTGATCGGTACCCGCTCTGATACCATTTGTTAGGACCGATTTTCACTACAAGAATCTCGATCTTGAGCAAGAACATGTTCGGATTCGAAAACTCAAAACAAATGAAGAAGATGATGATGATGAATCATGAATAATCATAAACAAGAAAGATGAAGAACATATCGAATGATTTCATATAACCGAATGATTAGTTACAAGAAATCATGAAGAACACTTCTTCTCTCTAGAATCCATGACTCACTCTCTCTCTAGAATGGAAATCTCACACTCTACAAGAAAATCATCATCTCCACATTCGGAGACTCCCTTACTTGTAATGGGCACCCTCACTATATATAGTGAGGGTGACTAACAACAGAAAAACATAACTGAATAAATGAAGTTACAAGTAAATGAGATAAACATAAATAATAATTAAATCAAAGTTGATTTAATTAATCCGAAGCTTGACTCGCTCGAACCGATCTTCCGTTGACTTTTACGTTGACCGTTGACCCGAACGGTTGACTTTTCCAGAAAACGGTCTTCGGTCCAAACTGCAAGCCTCGAGCATCACAACTCAGTCTCTAAATCGATTCACATGGATTCTTCAGTCAAATGCTTCGGTAAACAGATTTGATGGCGTCAGTCACATAGATTTTAAGTTCCAACAATTTCCCCCTTGACTGATGCTTTCAAATCTGTTCAATTGCTGAAGAATCGCTCTGTCGTACATCTTCAATGAGAAACTGATAAACCGGAGACAATCTGATGTAGAGATTCCCCCTCTGAATAAGCTTCTTCTGTTCTCGTTGCTCCAGTTCGAGATCCAAGTGTTCCGCTCACTCGGTTCACACGGTCGGGTACAATACTAAGAAAATGCTACATCTCGGAGTCCAAACCGCAACAAACTGAATCAGATAAACCAGTTTGACACCGAACATGCTCCAACTTCAGATAATCGACCCGATATCTAGTTCCATAATAATTTCTCTTATTTTCTAAATCCCTCCAAAAACATCAAGTCGGAAGCGTAAAATCAGATGCGGAGAGTCGAACCGTCGCGATCGGTTGCCTAGAGAAACCGGATGAACAATCTTGAAATCGGACAATCTTGCGAAAAACCGGAAGCCGGATGCTGACAGTTGTGAATAATCTGCTTGACTGAGGTTGGATGCGAAAATATAAAATAAACTTTAAATTTCTTCAATAAACGGTCATCCGAGAGATTTAATCGGATAAATTCCAATATTTAACTGAGATTCCAGTTAATCCGGTTAGTTGACGACAGCGCTGCATCCACTAAAAAATAAACCGTGAGATATAACGAGAAAGCCAAGTAATTAACCGGATAATAAAGCTAACCCGTCAGTGATCGATAGCAAACGTTACGCGCGACGTCAATAAACGAGAACCCCAATAAAATGAAATAAATCCTCGACCAATAATAATTTCCTGAAATTCCGTCGCGGCGTTAACTCGTTCGTCTCGAAAAACTGATAAGAAAAACCCCGCGTTTCACGAAAATGCTAAATATTTAATTAAAAAGAAAATCTCCCAAGAAACACAATCCTTGTGCATTAAAATGGACCAATCAGAATTGGGATTTAAATCTCATCTTATGGCCGAAAATAGTGCAATCCTGTGGCTGAGAAATCAGATCCGTGTGAAAAGGTCTCCACCAATCAGAATTGAGGTAGCCATCCAAATCTACGGCTCTGATCAGCAAACTCCAACGGCTTAGAAGGGCAATCCTCGTGAAGTGTATTTCCGCCAATCCGATTGAGACAGCCAATAGCCTTTAACGGCTCTATTGTTTCCAGGCGGGTCCCACGAAGGCTCTTTCAACCAGTAGAAATTCGACAACCAGGTAGGTTGACTAGTTCCAGCCGACAAGAGAGAGAGAAAGGAATTCCCTTTCCACCAATGGTGCAGCCCCACGTCACCTGTCTTCTCCAAACCTTAAAAAGAATCTGTCCACCCCTGTAAACCCTAATTCGACCGGAGAAAGCCACGAACTCGCCGGAAAAACATATTATCGCCATATCTCAGTCATTTCTCAACCATTTTTGATGATTTTTATACCCACGAACTCGTAACGACGTCCTCTACAACTCTATACGAACAAAAACTTCTGAAACGATCTCGAACGAAGACCCAGTAAACAAGTTCGCTAAGCAAACAAGTACGCTAAGCTTTCCAGAAGTCCGCTAAGGCACCTCTGAAGTCCGCTAAGGACTCAAGTTCGCTAAGCACAGAACAAGTTCGCTAAAACTCGTCAAGTTCGCTAAAGCTGACCATGAAGTCCGCTAACACCAGTCAAGTCCGCTAAGAACTGATACAAGTTCGCTAGGAGCATCTTCAAACCTTCAAACACATGAACAAAATCTGGAAAATCGATGAACAGTGCAGAAACTTACTCATGAACTTGAAATCTGCACAGAAACATTCGGAAAACCCAATATGATGCACGAGATGTGATAATAAACCATTCACGACATTGTTGTGGCCACCAACAACACATAAACAGCAGCAACTCGGATCAAATCAGCTTCTCAAATCTGCAAATCTTCAAGAACACGAAGAACACATAGTTACACCGTCAGTGTGTGTTTTTCCAGATCCGCTCAACCGGTTGAGATTCAGACGAAACGGATGCTTCCAATGGATCCGGAATGCGTTTTCCACTGAGAATCATACCTCATATCATCCAAATCCATGAAGAAATGCCCAGAAAACGAAGAATCAAAGCAAAAAATCTTCAAAATCTTCAAATACGGGAAAAACTTCAAAGTTCCAAAAATAACTTCGGATCTTCATTTCTCCACCAGATCTGAAGATGTAAAACACTAAATAACATCCTGATGCACTCCCAAACATGAATCTATCATCCATATCATCAGAATCCATCCAGAATCGAAGAAAAAATAAGAAAAAGTCTCTAAAACTAAGTTTTCTCATCTTCACCATTCAAGCTCAAAATCACAGATTCGAGTGACCAGATTCACGGTGAGATGAATCTGATCGGTACCCGCTCTGATACCATTTGTTAGGACCGATTTTCACTACAAGAATCTCGATCTTGAGCAAGAACATGTTCGGATTCGAAAACTCAAAACAAATGAAGAAGATGATGATGATGAATCATGAATAATCATAAACAAGAAAGATGAAGAACATATCGAATGATTTCATATAACCGAATGATTAGTTACAAGAAATCATGAAGAACACTTCTTCTCTCTAGAATCCATGACTCACTCTCTCTCTAGAATGGAAATCTCACACTCTACAAGAAAATCATCATCTCCACATTCGGAGACTCCCTTACTTGTAATGGGCACCCTCACTATATATAGTGAGGGTGACTAACAACAGAAAAACATAACTGAATAAATGAAATTACAAGTAAATGAGATAAACATAAATAATAATTAAATCAAAGTTGATTTAATTAATCCGAAGCTTGACTCGCTCGAAACGATCTTCCGTTGACTTTTACGTTGACCGTTGACCCGAACGGTTGACTTTTCCAGAAAACGGTCTTCGGTCCAAACTGCAAGCCTCGAGCATCACAACTCAGTCTCTAAATCGATTCACATGGATTCTTCAGTCAAATGCTTCGGTAAACAGATTTGATGGCGTCAGTCACATAGATTTTAAGTTCCAACAACTTTGGATGGGGCATTGACGATGAGGGGAGACTTGGGGTTGTAAGGTCACAAGTTCGATCCCTGAGCTCCCAGGTTTTACCACCCGGCCGCTCGCGGAGGTGGATTTTCCCTGGAATGAGCTCAACTGGTGTAAATAGTCCCCGGGTTTTCCGGGACATTCGTTGGCCGTTCAAAAAAAAAATCAATCTTTTTTATAACATCTTAATTATTCATATTACCACGCCCGTTTACTCCGTGTATGTGTTGAATTATGTTTTTCTAATAATTTAATTGTTCACGTTTTTGTTTAAACACATATATGTTCTTCGGTTTTTATGAATCATGAATTTCAGACTATCCACTTGGTTTTATTACATTATAATTTTATTTATTAGATGTATATGATATTATTATTATGATACATATTGTAACTTTTAGGGGTTTACAAGTCTGTAATTTATCTTTTCATTTTATTAATTATCTCAATTTAATGAATTATAAATTTTAATTGTTGTTCTCGTAGATATAAATTCTAACGATTTATTGCTCTTTTTTTTATTGTTTTAAAATTTCAAATCGCAACCCTCGTGTCAATGCGCCGGTCATAAGCTAGTATACCCTATATATTACAATTGTTTAAGTTTAAAACTAAGACCTTCGTAAATGATATTTCTAGAGACGAAGGCTTTCTCACTCTGTTACTGATAACGGTTTGTCAAGCCGTTTCAAATCCCCAACCTAGATTAAATTTGTAGTAGTGGAAGTTAGGGTTATCGAATCTAGAGAATATGTGAAAATTGATTAATTGACTATTAAATTAACCTAAATTACTGATTATCCTAAAATTATCTAAAATTGCCACTTGGCTGTTTTAATTAATTGGGTGATTTAACTGACAAATTAACTAGCTTTAACCTAGAAAATTGATTGAATTCAAATGAGACAAATCTAACCACTTCTGGATCCTGGTTGGCTACCGATCTAAACAAACCTAATTACTAACTAGTGATACATAGACATGCCCCCCAATTGCTTCCTTGACCTAATAACCTAATTTCCTAATGGGTTGATTAGTCCTGCCGCAAGAAAGTGCTAGATCAATAAACAGTGGACCACTAAAACCCTAGGTTACTAGTTAAATTAAACAATTTCGCATGCGGGTGTTCAACGGTAGCAAGTATTTCGGAACAACTAGTTAAGCAATTGAATAGTCATAGAACGATTCCGCCAACCAATCACCAAAAGCAGTTAGTGGTGATTTGCCGGACATGGCTAATGAAACAAACATGATTATAATGAAATATTGCATAAAAGTAATGTACCGAATGATTGCAAGACTTCAAGATCCTCAACAATGGTGGAAAAGTCGAAAATCCTCAAGCTCTGGTCGCACAATAATGAGAGATAAGTCTAATAACTTTACAAACAAGTTTAAATACTAAACCCTAGAAAAATCTTCTGACGACCAATTCGGGGCGTACCGCCCCAAAATGTGGGATTCTGGACGTACCGCCCGGATTGTAAAACTCGGACGCTTCTCTAAACTTTAGGGCGTACCGCCCTGGTTTCTTCACTTCTGGGCGTACCGCCCAGATCTGGATCTCAGGAACTTTCTTCAATTTCTTCTAAATCTTCACTCGTTCCCGCTCGATTCTCGATCCCTGTACCAGCAGCTTCCAGTTCTTCATAAAAACTCCATTTTTAGCTCATTAAGCTCACGGTACCTCAAAACATAAAAACCCGTGAAAATGCAATGTAATCCAATCATTATTATAACTAAACATAGCAAATTAAGAACAATAATGACGACACATTGGACTAACATCACATCCCCACACTTGACTTTTTCCGTCTCGGAAAAACTGCCATGGAATCATAATCGGGAAATCAATTTCAAATAATTCAACAATTTAATATTTATCAACCAATTCAATTCCACATTCCAAGATGTATTCATATATACTAATTGCAATCGCCGATATTTCTATCCGACTAAACCCAACCACTGATCTTTGAGCCCCCAAGGTGTTTATATAAATTACCGAATATTTGTATTAACCTGCCAATGTGTCCCACATTCAGAAAATTCTAGCTCAATCTAATCCCGACTCAAATTCGGTCAAAGTAAAGGGTAATAAAGATGTATTATTTATATTTTCCCCACCCTAGTTAAACCAGATGCTCATATATCCCAAGAATGATGAATTTGAATGGATAGTGAAATTGCTTGAGCATTTATTTATCTACTATTTCTTTCTATTTTTCTCATTTTCCTTTCTTTTTCTCTTTTTTTTCATTCATTTTTTTATATAGTTGGTTAATTTTAACTATACTTACCAACGGACATCATCAGAGGCATTCTTTCACAAGGTCTTACCCCCGAAATCATACGTGAGTGTTTTGCCCGCGAGATCCGAAACATCATCAGAGGTATTCTTTCACAAGGTCTTACCCCCGAAATCATACGTGAGTATTCTGTCCCTTCACTCTAATTCATTAACCAATTATTACCTATTACCTAATATGCTCAAAAAATGGAAAAATGAGGCGCCGTTATTTCTCGGATTTGCTTTCGCAAAAAGATCATAACGTGCCAGTTTATTCTGAGGATATATAAGTCTCTAATCCAAAAAGGTCTCTTTTATCCTAATTGTCAGTTTCAATCTCACTCTAACTCCTAAAATGGGAACCCACTAGCAAGCTAATTAATTTACATATTTATACAACAATAAACACCAAAGGATAATTAAGCTTTACTAAATCAGCTGGGCCTACCGACACATCACAAATTAGATATATTTTTCATTCTCTCCTTTTCTTACCACTTTCCCTATTCTTTCTTTATTTTTATTTCTGAAAATCGACTCCCAATTGTACTATCATCTTCCATGTACCGGCAATTATCCCAAAACAGATTTTGACTCAAAAATGGCAAAATCTTTTTGGATTTTTCATGTTTTTAAAATTTTTTTTTTCAAAACAAATAAACAACTACCTAAAAATTGAAAAACTACTAAAAACTGACGTCCTGTCTCCCTCCCCACACTTAAGATCGACATTGCCCTCAATGTGATAGGAAACACGCACATGACGAATATACAGACACGAACGATAAAATAAAAATAAAAATAAAAATAAAATGCAAAAATAAAAAGAAAATAAAAAGAACAAGTTGGAACACACTCCCCTGATATCAACGTGAAAAGCTCCTCAGAAGTTGTCCAACACCCTCTCGCACAGATCGTGTGTAAGGATCAATTTAACCCTCACACGATATCAATGTCTAGCAACGACCGTGCGGAATCCGGTATTACTAGATGATTCAAGACAAATAATACGTAAAAAAATAAGTAACGATTCGGAACAAATGAAAATGCAAACCGATTGAAGAACACTTGATTAAAGCTTGGTTGCAACACACTTGAAGAACTCGAAATTCTCCTAGAGAGTTTCGAATACACCTCTAGAAAACACAAAAACCAGCAGCCCTAACTAATGAGAAGGCTTCCCCATTTATAGGGATTCTCCAACTTGGAGAACAAGCAAAGATAAAAACCCTAATTAACACCTAATTCCCGTATTTGACTTTTCAGGCCCACTAAAACCCATCTAAAATCTTTTAAACTGAGCCCAAACCTATCTAAAATGGCCCAATGACCCAATACAATAATAAACCAACTATTTTTCACCTATTCTAACACATAGGCCTTCAAAATAGTCCGCCAAAGGATGATTTAATACACAAGCCACAATTTAGTCCCTTACAATCTTCCCCTTGGCTTGTGATATTAAATGTCTTCAACTTTCACTCTTCACCTTGGCATGAGCATGGGTTGATGAAGATTCTTTATCTTGAACTATCTTCATTGAGCAGCAACGGGAATGATTAATGACTTTTCTATTTATCAGCAACAGCTTAAACTTCTTGAAATGAACAAGTAATGAGAGGAGGATTCTCAACTACTTGGTCCTTCTTGAAAGAAACTTTGGTTCTTGCTGGATCATCGGTAACTGTCTTGACTTGCTTGTCTTCAGGGGTAAAATTTTTAAAACCCCTATCTTGGCTTTCTTGACATTCTTGATGTAGCTTCCCCTAAACACAGGGAAAGTCCTTTTCCGGCTGGTTCTTCAACACGAACAGTAGCAGCACTCATTGACTTTTCTTTTCCATGACATCTCATTTAACCTGTCATGCACAACATGGAACAAACACTAACCAGACAATGATGACTGGTTATCGGGTTAACCTTATTTAACCAAAAACCCTAACATAGGTTACGGGTTTCCTATAAATACTTCCCCTGAACCCGAGGACTCTTCACATTATTTCCCCCTGAGATTATGAGGGGAGTCATACTTTCTTGCACAAAACCCATAAGACTTATTAAAACCTTTAAATTATCCTGGCCATGGTTGAAAATAAACAATAAAAACTTAAGATAAATCAAAAGAAAAATAAGAAAAACAAACATACCAAATTACTAAACGAGAAGGTTTCTATGGGATCAAACCGTATGAATCTGACTAAGGAACCCTTTTCGACTTCTGTTACTCGAACACGTCCAGGTGATTGCCAATATACTGATCCACTTTAAACTCTAACCCTTTTCTGTCCTATAATGGTT
>JBCNJP010011530.1:0-16039 GCA_039602395.1 Deinandra increscens subsp. villosa
TCTCTTACAACAATAGTTATCATTCAAGTATAGGTGCTGCACCTTTTGAAGCACTTTATGGCAGAAAATGTAGATCGCCCGTGTGTTGGGCTGAAACGGGTGAGAAAGGGCTCACTGGACCAGAAGTTATCCATGATATGACCGAGCGAATTATTCAAATCAGGCAACGGCTAGCTGCAGCACGTGATCGACAAAAGAGTTATGCCGACAAACGCCGAAAACCTCTAAAGTTTGAGGTGGGTGACAAAGTATTGTTGAAGGTATCTCCTTGAAAGGGAGTGATACGCTTTGGGAAGCGTGGAAAGTTAAATCCTCGCTACATCGGTCCGTTTGAAATTATTGGGGAAGTAGGCCCGGTGGCCTATCGATTGCAACTCCTTGCTGAACTCGATGGAGTTCACAACGTGTTTCACGTTTCCAATCTAAAGAAATGTCTGGCTGAAGACATCGAAATAATTCCCTTGGAGGAATTGGAAATCGACGAACATCTGAGATTTATTGAGCAACCAGTAGAAATCATGGGACGCGAGGAGAAGGCCCTCAAACGTAGCAAGATTCCGATCGTCAAGGTGCGATGGAACTCAAGGCGTGGACCTGAATATACTTGGGAACGTGAGGATCAGATGAAGAAAAAGTATCCTCACTTGTTCGAGCAAACATCCACGGAAACTCATGGTATGATTTAATTTTGGGGACCAAAATTCCTTAACGGGAGGAGGATGTGACAACCCTAAAACTTTTTGCTTTCTTTCCCCAGCGACGATAGCAACGACGACAGCTGATGCTGCGAACGCTACGACACAAGAATAATTTTCGGGACGAAAATTCCAATTTCAGGGGAATGATGTGACACCCGAGAATTTCAAGGTTAACTTCCGTTAGACAAACCCGTTAGTTACGTTATAAGTGTTAACTTAGTAGCTAATGCATAACTAGGCCGAATACGTCCACGACCTTTGGTTGATCACCAAACCCGTCCATATGTGTTATGTGTTCATCATTGATTGTCTTTATGTGCAATGTGATTTAAATACATGACTTATTATTGTGAATAGCATGATTAATTGTAAATACTTGATTATGTGGAAATTGCCTAATTTTGGTAGTCAGCGAAACTACCGAGCGAAACTACAGATTCGCCCGGTAGCAGGCTAGACTGATCAATGTACCCGAGACCAGAGCTAGTTTCGCCTGGCCAGCGAAACTGCCAGCGAAACTAGCCTCTGATATAAATAAACTTAATGAACCCTAGTAGCCTCATTTGCCTCATTTCACAACAAACACACACACACACTTCTCTGGAATCTGGTCAGCCGAGGATACCATCAAGGGACCGAGATCTTAGCCTCTAGACCATCATCTCATCTCATCTATCGATTCTTGAACCAAACGTGAGTCCCAAAAACCTTTACTTATGTGTTTTCTTTGTGTTTTCTTATAAAGTATGCTCAAACCTTCATGAAAACTTGTATGCTTCTGAGATAGTGCTTAGGGATGCTAGATCTACCATAAAGTCAGCAACTTTACGTTTAAAAACAAACCATGATGATGATTTATGCAATTTTGGTCATTTTAGGGTTTAGAAGTATTTTTAGAGATTTGATGATTAAAATGCATGTTAAACATGATAAAGCTGCTTGATTTATGTTGGTAAATGCCTATGGATGCTAGATAATGAATTGCATGTATGATCAGAAGCTGTTAGGTTGATTTTTAGGCAAATCCGTATGTTTTTCGCGACCAGCGAAACTGTCTGTTCTCTGGGCGAAACTAAGTAGCGAAATTATATCTCCTTCCAGCGACACTGACCAGCGAAACTATAGTGTCGCCGGGAACCTGACCAGACCAGCTCGAGCGAAACTATCGAGCGAAATACCTGAACGAAAGTTCAAACCAGTTTCCCTGCGAAACTAGGCTAGCGAAACTGCGTCAGCAGTTTCGGGCGAAACTAGCCTAGCGAAACTGTGTCACCGGGCATTGCCTAGCGAAAGTGCTGCCCGTGCACCTAGCGAAACTGCCTAGCGAAACTATGCTAGCGAAACTAAGACTTGACCTAAAAACCAAACTTGTGAAATTTGCTTAAGTGTTATGCCATGACTTACATGATTATGCCATGATGAAACATGTTTGATATCTGATTCATATGAACCCTTGTTTATGATCAACCATTGGTGTCGTGTGTCGGTATGTCGAGTCATAGTTGCAACGTGCTATGTTATGGGCCATAGTGACGTTAAGTAAAGATTAGACACGAAACTAATACTTAAGACCTAAACGTGTTCTAGGTCTTCGTTAAGCAAACATAAATTGGATTACTTGAAGTGTAGCAGTGCAACCAAAGGTGAGTGTCACTAACCCGCTTACTGTGAGTCCGTTTGGGCCACACCGAATAACTTAACGAAAGCAATGCTGACAAACTCTAGAGTGCTAGGCACCTACTGATGAACATGAGAACACGGGATGCTTGGCACCCACTTGATGAACTGAAGTGTTTTATGGGAAACACTTGTGAACTCTGAACAAACTATTTTTGAAACAAAACTGAAAACGTTTTAATATGGCTAGTGTAGGTTAAAGTCTAAACCATATGATATCACATGTTTTCTAAGGATGCCTTATAACTTAAAAGTCCTCAACTAAAATTGTGCCATTAATTGTAAAGCGAGGGGATGTTGGGTAGATCTACTGGAGTTTGACAAACTCCGCCCCGTGGCACGGGAAGTGCACGGAGGAACAATATCAGCCTATTTGACCGTGGTCCCGAGAGGACACGGGGGAGGCAAAAACCGCGATGACGTAGGTCCGCACCGAACGGGATGGCTCGGCCCCCACAAAATAAGTCAGCTTTGGTACAAACTTCCTTAGAGCATGGAACAACGGATTAGCTACCCGCGATATCGGTTGAGTCCTTTAACTTTACGGAACTAGTACATACCCGATGACGTAGGTCACGGACAAACCATTTATAAACTGAGATTTAATTATGAGCATTGTCTTTCACAAATAAATAACTTGTAAGCATACCTTGACACGAATTATGATTATGAGATCGGGCCAATGCATGACAAGCCCACTGTGAACTCACCAACCGTTAGGTTGACACTTGCGTGGTTTAAACTTTTGCAGATCGCTAAGGAGTATCCTCCAGAGGTTGGCATGGCACGTGAAGACTCTTATTTTTGATTTAACTTAAATTGGGGATTTATAAAACAATGAATTTGTAAGGCACGTGGTTAGTGCCAGGATAATTATTTTTCCGCTGCGTATGTAATTTAAGACTTGATTTATAACTTGTGCTTGAACTAACCCTGATTCGTTTAGTATTTGTAACTATGGTTGTGGATCCTGGTCTAGTCGCGCCCCTTAACGGTATAAACTCCGTTAGTGGTATTTTGGGGGTGTGACAATCTTTGTTGGGCCCCGTCTTTGGGCTACTTGATTGTGGTTGTTTATCTAGCGCAGATAACAGCTTTTTGAGGAGATCTCCCACCTCCTCCTTTTCTGGTTTTTCAACCTCTTTTGTCTTGAGGACCTCTACCTCATCATCAGGGTCTGTATCGGTGTACTGCCCTTCCACATAATCTTCCTTATCAAACAGCACCTTTGGGATTGATGGGTTTTTCTCCGGCTTCTCCAACTCCAAGAGTTGGGCCATTAGAGCTTTTCTGTTTCTTTTTACAAATTCTGGGGTGATGGTGTTTCCTTCTTGATTTGTGGAGTTTTCCCCTCCTGCCTTCTTCACATTGACCACTGAGGAAAAGAGTTCTCTGGCCACACTTGTGGCGGCCTTCGTCTTTACGCAAGGTGTTTCAAACCCAGGTGGAACACGAACATCTCCTCCTTCTTCCATTGTTTTTAGTTAAGTCTAGACCAATGTATTTGCCGGTCCCACGGACGGCGCCAATGTTGCGTCCCAGAATCCCGAGGTAGGATTGTTGGAGGTTAGCTACACGTGGAAGGGTCTTGTGAAGGTTCCTACAAAACAGAAGCACCGTTAGCCTTGACACGAAGGGCCCCGAAGGGGGTCTTCGTGACAACAGTCCGACGTGAGATTAAGTATTTGCTTAAGGAGAGGAATCAATTGAGTAAGGAAAGTGTTCGAGAGAATTTAGATCCCCTTACCCGGTTGTGTAAGTATTGTTTATATAGTGGTCTCCGAGGGCGAAGTGGTCATTTCCCCCTCTTACGTCTCCTTTCCTTGCATTAAATGCCTGATGGAGTCGCAGGAGCTTTGAGCGCCGAGAAACAGGCTGGACTGGCGGAGATGCCATTCACATCACATGTCCCCTCGTACTACCTCGTACTTGCCTGTCCTTCTTATCGGCTAGATCCCCTACACTCGTTCGCTTATTCCCATTGCCGAGTTTGCCTTTATCCCTTCCGCCATGGCGATAACCGAGGTGGCATTCTTGTCCCATCATCAAGGGCAAGGGCGTCCACGTAGCCCGTCGCCTCGGGAGGTGCTTCTTCGTATCCCTTCTATTTTTGAGGCCCTTGCGAATGGCCTTTTTGTTGGGTTGAAGGCCTTTTGGGCCGGTTATATATTTAGGGCCCGTCTTGGTCCCTAAGTTAGTTACCCTAATCTTTATCTATATATACCTATGTCATGTTATTGTAATCTTGTGCACTGAATTAATGAAATAACCTAGTTGCAGCCCGTGGATGTAGGTCACATCGACCGAACCACGTTAAATTCTTGTGTCGTTTATCGTTTATTTTCTCGTTACTGCGTGATAATCGTGAGTGCAATGTGTGTTGGTGATTCCGCTGCGCCACTTGATTCCTAAGAATTGGTATCAGAGCTACGGCTCGTTGTTGAACACACGGGATTGCACGGACTCGATTCGCGGTTAAAGGTTTGGTTAGTAAACCTTTTGGAAGTTGCTTGGGATTGTTGTCCGAAGCCGAGATCGAAAATTCGTCATTGGGGTTTGGTTGAATTAAATCCTTGAAGCCTCGGTGATCTCCTGTTCGAATTCGTGAGATGTCGGCATCTATTTGATCAGAGTAGAAAGTGGGATCGAAGATGAATGGCGATTTGGGTGTAGTCGCCAGTTTTTTACCGACTTGGATACGCCGGTTTAATTCTTGATCGCAATAGTAGAAAAGAATCTCGGCGCGTTCGAAAATCACGTGAAGATCAAAATGGAGCAATTAATGTAATTGTTTGTGTGGTTATTAGGTTTCCACGTATAAAAAGAAATCAAATGGGTGTTGATTTTTTTTTTTGGTTTATTATCCTCCTTGATTTGGTGCTTGTCGAACAAGGCAATAAAAAAAAGGTGTTTATTTTTTTGGGGTAGCTTGCAAATTAGATTTGTGTCTGAGGTGCTATGATCGTTATAAGACGATTCAGGTCAGTATCATTTTAAATCTTTGAGCCGCACGTTAAATTATTTGAATTCGATTGGAGCCACTGATTAGGTTTGGGTAGTCACCACTTTGAGATTCAGTCGTTGATCGGGTTTGGGTTGCGGGATAAGTAGGGTTTGTTTTCAAGTTCGGGTTTGACTGTTTATTATATGATCAACCATGGGAATCGTGTTTTGTGAATTCAGCATTCGGGTTAGATTTATCAGCAGGGTGTTGCAGGAGCATATCGGTTTGATTGACAGTGTTCGGAAGAACGACCGTCAAGTTCAGGCCCATGTCATTGCTATGTCTATCACTGTTTTTTTCGATCTATGTTTCCTGTTTGTCAATGATATGGCTGAAGACGGGATGGTTGTGATCGTAATGTTTGAAGGTTCGGATTTTGGTTGATTGGTTTGTCAAGGAACTTAGATGCGGTATTGACGGATGTCCATTCGGAGAAAATGGAACTAGCCTGTGTGCTAGTTGACGACATAAGTGAAAAAAAATAGTGGCAAGTCATGTTGTTTAATGCTCGTTCGGAAGATCTTTCGGTTAGGGTTTGCGTTAACTGATCGTGTGTACGGTCATAGAATCCTTGGTACCGCTTGCGTTCCGTGGAAACTCTACTGGTGTTATAACTGTTTGCCTATTAGCTGGTCTAAGAATTGGGGATGTTATTCCTTGTTCGGTAGTGATCAGTGGTTCGACATTTGAGGGGATACAAGATCTTATGCTAGGTGAAGACGTTTCGTTGGTGTAGTACGAGTTGTGATTTTTCTCATGAGTGTTGGTTGGCAATGGGTTTGGACAACAGAGTCAATGGGAGCTGAGCATAGTTGACTTGGTATGGCTGCAAAGGTGTGGGACATTTTTTTAGAGTCGATGTCCAAAGATAATTGAAATTCTGCTTCTGGGAATGTGTATGAGGTTGATGCATTGGGACTCAGTGGAAGGCAGTGAAGACTCTTGGGTTTGAGATTCTGGTTTGCTTTATATTAAGTTACCCACTTCAATGAAGCATTGGTGAATCTATTGTTAGACTTTGGGAAGATGCACGTTCATGTATCGCTGGAAGAAGTGAACTAACTTCCGAGTAATAAAGTCTGGCTCGCTAAATCGGGTATTGCTAAGTGGATTCATTTTGCAAGTATGAATCCTGGAGCCACATGGATGTTAGCCTGAGCGTATTCGGAGGTCTGAACTTTGTTGGGGATTTAGTAACAGTGGGAGCGGCAAGGTCTCATCCGTCACTGTTTGAAATCGATATTGGTTCGAAAGACCGGTTATCCGAATGTGAAAATCTCTCCGAATACTTGCTGATATTGGAGAGTGTTCTTTTCCTCTGGAGTCGGTGGTACGAGTAAGTGGGAGCCGGTTGAGATTAAGGATGAGTCATTGGTGGGTTTTGCCAAGACTGGGTTTGTGATGACCGTATTGGAGCTGTGGCGAGCTTCAATGGGCCTTTCAGGTTACTGATGAGAAGGGCCGTTGCAACTAGGTGGATTGTTTTTTTTGAAATCCTTGCTTGTTCTTGGGAACTGGAGGCTTGGAGGATTTCTGTTCTTTAAGATTACTGGAGTTACTAGATGATTGGGTTTGTATTTGCTTGGATGGCAGGCTGAAGTTTATCGCAAGGCCTTCAAGTGGGAGATTGTTGGGTGTGAAGGCCTTTTGGGCCGGTTATATATTTAGGGCCCGTCTTGGTCCCTAAGTTAGTTACCCTAATCTTTATCTATATATACCTATGTCATGTTATTGTAATCTTGTGCACTGAATTAATGAAATAACCTAGTTGCAACCCGTGGATGTAGGTCACATCGACCGAACCACGTTAAATTCTTGTGTCGTTTATCGTTTATTTTCTCGTTACTGCGTGATAATCGTGAGTGCAATGTGTGTTGGTGATTCTGCTGCGCCACTTGATTCCTAACACTTTTGGGGGTATAGCCCAATATACTTGTAAATAGATCAACCTCTGTGAAGTTCAAGCTTGATTTTTTGAAGATCAAGTTCGAAGAAAATGCAAAAGTACACAAATTCAAATCCAATATTGTTGTTACAGTGCAGTCATACAGTTGCTACTTGCCAGTCAACACTTCATACAGGTGTCGAGTTAGGCGGATACAACCACATGTCATAATGGGTGATGTTTAGTGCAAGTCCAAAACATGCGGGATCTTGCTAACAGTTTTTGTCTCCTTAAAGTAGTTGCATCAGATGATATCGAATACACGAATAATCATGACCTAGAAAGTGGAAATCAAGCAGGCTAGCTAAGTAAGAAGGCCCTTGATTTCCTTCTTTAATCATATTCTTAATTCTACAACTTGTGATTCTTTTTAGCTACTTCATCTTTTATTCCTGGATAAAAAAATATGTATTAGTATTACACTATGACTATGAATCAAATTTGACATCTTTCATTCCTAGACAAAGAAATATGTATTAGTATTACACCATGACTATAAACAAAAATTGGGCTTCTAAGTTTATCAAGTTTGTTGAATTAACTTTTTGATAAGTAAAAAATTTAGGCTTTATATTCTCAACGGTATATGAAAATATATCATTAAAAATAGAAAATTAATTCATATAGAACTTCCGTAATACCTCTATAAGACGTGAATTTATTAAACATGTATATGAAGTATTTTTTATTTTTATTCTTGATTAAGTTTACCGCAGCCTCACAGACTTCATTTCTATAAGCCATCATAAAGAGTATTTATTTATTATCAAATGGTTAAGCTGAGTCACTCACTAATAATTAACTATTCAAGTCAGATGTAATTTTCTAATTTGACACATCTCAATTTCTACATATGTGATTGGTTTATTTAGGCGGTGATTGTGTGGCTCTCCCTATGCTTCACACGTCACACTAAACAACTCAACAACTGTCCATAAATTACCTACTAAAGCTGTCAGTAAATCACCTACATACATGAAGGCATCTTTAGTTGAACAGAGAGAATTGAAGCTCTCTATCATCTTCATCAAAATCTGCGTGTTGAACTCTCTCTCTCTTCCTAACTCCTAAATCAAAACTCTCTGTCATCTTCAGAAGTTTTTAATTTCTTCTCGAACTCACTCCCTCTCCTTTTGAATTGGTTTTCTGATCTACGGTGGGTTTCTGATGTCTTCAAATCACCGACATTGAAGCTTCGGAAACTTCGAAGCGACGATGTCGTTGCTCCGTTTCTGTTGAGGTAAAAACGTCTACAGTCACCTATGCGGCTTTCAGCTTCGCTTTGGTGTTCTTAACAACCGCCGGTGATGTTGAAGTCACGGTGTCGTAGATCTAATGATCTTCAAGGTACGATTTTATTTAGTTTCTTGGTTTTAGATCAGATTCATGACATATGTGGTAATCATTATGTTTCGTTGACGATTTGTTCCGGACCGTCGTTGGCAACCGGATTTCTCCGGATTCCAGCCGGTAAATAAATACTTTATTTTACTTTCACATTGTTCTTTTACTTTCAAGGTTTGTGATGCTTTAATCTTGGCAAAAGTGATTATCACATTGTTCTTTTACTTTTCGAGGTTTATGGATTAGAGAACCATGGATCGAAGAATATCAGTGGCGCGGCGTTTCAGTCCAAGGCAGAGATTATCACGGTGGCTATATATCGGAGCTCGGGGACGGCGACAGTTGTCAAACAGTATTTAAAACCGAACGATAAAACTACAATGGTCGTTTCAAATTATGGGTGAAATGGCGGTGATGGTTGGAGGAGAAACGAGGTACGTCGTATTGTTACGTGGACAAACTCAAATGGTTTTTAGATTTTTATCTCAAATGTGTTGTTGATTTTTATGTTCAGGTCCGGACGATGAACAGGATATTCGTACGGTTTTCAGCGGCTAAGAGAAAGATGAACTAGAAGAGGCAGTTGTGGGTTGTGGCTGCTCTGATACCAATTGAAAAACCGAGGTGGTGGGCATATACCTTGGTTGCGGAAGCGGATCGAGTCTTTGTGTAACTCGTTTTTGTATAAACAAATGAACACCCGGATATGAACACGATGGTGTTTGAGATGTGATGATGATGATGATCAAAGCTAGTGTAAACATGATAGATGAAGAACAAGATAGATAGATAAACAAGGTGGAATGATAGATAAATAAAGATAATCGAATGATTACGTTTTACCTACCCCACACATCCCGGGTATCATGAACTTACTAGGTGAGTTCATGAACCCTTACAAGCTTCAAAGAACCATGACTAACTCTTTCTCACTAGACATACATCATCATCAAGTCTTTCACATGAGAAAGACTTACTATATATAATACAAACTCACTAAGGGCATAATAGTAAACTACCAACTAGTGATAATATTTAAACAATAAATAATATTCACTAGAGCCATCTTCTTTAGTTAAGTCTTGTATCTTGAGTTGTCATGTTCTTCACCGTGTTGTCGGGACGGTAAACGTTAAGTTTCCGTTGAATATTAATCACATCTATCCAAATCATGTTGGCTTGGTATCTCGATTCCCAACAATCTCCCCCTATTTGGTAGATGGTATACTCAACACTTGTGACATTGGTTCTTTGTATTCTTGCAACTTGGCTTCAAGAAAGTCTTCATGTAGTTTCAAATCTTTTATTCTTCAATTCTCCTTTGTGAAGCTCCCCCTACAATAAACATTCTTCTAGCCCCAAGCCATAGGCTGTAAATGTATAGGGTGTTTACAAACTTGAACGCAATGGCAAGCTACTTGAGGACAAGTCATAACTCAAGGTACCAATATTGTTGAAAGTAAACAAGATAAAGGATCTATGAAAAACTCGAGAATTAACTCCACAATTCAATCATCTTGAAATACTTGGCCGAATACCAAACCAATGCTTTGCACGAAGATAAACCACTTCTTTTGTGCTATTAATCATGCCTCGATTTTTACCATAATGGCAATGTTGCAACTGTTACGGCTTGAGGACGCTTCGAGGATTAAAAATCACGTTGCTTTCTTTTGCTAAACTCGTTGCCAAAAGTCTCATCAAATCATCACATTTTCTCCCCCTAGACTTTTGTAACCCGTAGCAAAATAAATAAGCATGTTGTTGTAAGCAAACACATCCAAGTAGCATATCACAAATAAAAGTCAGCCTTGCAATATCAACCGGTGAATCTTCATAATCCAACCAATAATAAATCCCTTTCATCTTCAACAAATCGACCCAAACTTGCGCATAACTTTCATAACCGTTTTACTTCATAGCACGTCTGCCATAAAGAAGTAACTTGATATAAAAGCATAATATAGGTGTACCTCATATGTTTACGATGCATCGGGTTCTCGAGAGAACGAATAATGTTGGAGAAAAATATGAAGTGGTTGATGTGGATCCTCATGGCTTTAACTTTGGTTGCTACTGTGTTGACAACAAAAATAAATTATCTGGACTCGATCCCGAATGAATATCCAAACATGAGCGTCATCAAGCGAAACCGTCGTTGAACCGAATCGGATGTCGAACGTTAGCATCATTTAATGGAAACAACTTCAGTAGACACAGAAGGCACAAGCTTTGATGAAATCCATAGTAGAAGTTTCGAACAGTAGCCTGACCTATTTCTCTAATCGGGACCGACATTTATCCGGCAACCAGAAACTAGAGCAGAGATAAATCCGATCAGAAGCTTCATCTCCGGTGGCTAAAAGCGAATTCCGTCGGTGTGACCGTCACGGGCGTGTCAATATCGGAACAGAAGTAGATCCCTGTGGCCCGAGGCATCTACGACGAACTCAAAGACTTACCCGGTGATCTGGAACATCATCGACGACCTGAAAACACACATGTAACTTTTTTCGGTTGAAGATAATTTCCGCTTGAAGCTTAGGATTTCCAGTTGAAGTTTTTCCGCTTGAACTGAGTTGAGCCGGAGCATTCTATTTTTCCGGTTGAAGTTCGAACCTCCGCTTGAAGTTGCGTTCTCCGTTTGAACGAGATTTCCGGTTGATCACTATTTCCGGTTGAATGTGGTTTTCCGGTTGAACAACCAAAATTCCGCTTGAACATGATTTTCCGGTTGAACCATCACAGTTCCGGTTGATCTTCAAGGTTTCGGTTGAACCTAAAAACTCCGCTTGAAGTTTGTAGTTTCGGTTGAAACTACTTTTCCAGTTGAACGAACAAACTCCCGGTTCGAGTTGAAGGATTTTTCCGCTTGGTGGTTGAAGTGGATACGAAGATTATTTCGAATAAAGTTATCCGGCTACAAGGTTGATGGAAACAAGAGGCTAAACATTTGCAGAAAGCATTTGCTTTTTCTGAATTCATCTCCACATCACGACAAAAGTGGCAGGTTGAATTGTTTCTTTCTTCCACAAAGTGACAACCATTAATGTTGTAACCTTTATCAACCTTTAAACCGGATTCCGTCAATTTCCGTTATCTTTTCTTTATGAATACCCTTCATCAAACTAGTAGCTTAAATCCAGAAATCATCGTCGGCCCGGAACCATTTCTTTATACTCGTTAATCTGCTTCTTTGATCAGAACATAAAGATGATCGAGTTGCGACCTCGTGTTACATCTTTTTCTGAGTTCCTTCACACCATCGTCTTCAAAAATAATCATTTAGCACTCTATATATTTTGTGTTTGCTCTCATGAATTTTTAGAGAGAGGAAGTAGTGCCATGGAAACTTGAAGAAAGTATGGATGCGTGTGGAGAAAGAAAGTGCAGGAAAAGTGAAAAGAAATTTGGGACTCAATAAAGTTTCTGCTTAAAGGAAAAAGCAGTTTGAGATTTACACTCAAAAGAAATAAAGTTAGTTAAAAGTACACTTGTTTTGTGGGACTCAATAAAAGTAAAGTCAAAATGCTAAAAAGCAATTAGATTTATACACACAAACAGACAAAGTGTGATGTGATAAAAATAATCACACCTTTCAAGGATTCTTGAGATCTACAATTTCAAAAGCAAATTTGACATGAATTTTGGATTGAAGAATATGCATACGTAAAATATGCAGGAAGTTCATGTTTGAGGCTAGATTTTGATAAACTGGGAAAATCATACAAGTCTAATTGTGTAGCAAGCTTTAAACACAAACACTCAAGGAAATTTACTTTTGACGACTCAAGAATAATACATGAACAAATAGATCTTGACTATTCTATAAAAGAAAAATTCAAAGACCTTTTTCATAAACTTTGAAAGACATGGAGGGGAGTTCAAAATCTTTCCAAAGAGTTTACATCTCCATTTGTTTACAAAAACAAGCATCTGAGCACAAAGTTGAGAAATCAACCGTGAGGTTGCAATTTTCTCGACCATGGCTCTGATACCAATTGAAAAACCGAGGTGGTGGGCAAATACCTTGGTTGCGGAAGCAGATCGAGTCTTTGTGTAACTCGTTTTTGTAGAAACAAATGAACACCCGGATATGAACACGATGGTGTTTGAGATGTGATGATGATGATGAGCAAAGCTAGTGTAAACATGATAGATGAAGAACAAGATAGGTAGATAAACAAGGTGGAATGATAGATAAATAAAGATAATCGAATGATTACGTTTTACCTACCCCATACATCCCGGGTATCATGAACTTACTAGGTGAGTTCATGAACCCTTACAAGCTTCAAAGAACCATGACTAACTCTTTCTCACTAGACATACATCATCATCAAGTCTTTCACATGAGAAAGACTTACTATATATAATACAAACTCACTAAGGGCATAATAGTAAACTACCAACTAGTGATAATATTTAAACAATAAATAATATTCACTAGAGCCATCTTCTTTAGTTGAGTCTTGTATCTTGAGTTGTCATGTTCTATACCGTGTTGTCGGGACGGTAAACGTTAAGTGGCCGTTGAATATTAATCACATCTATCTAAATCATGTTGGCTCGGTATCTCGATTCCCAACATGGCTGCCTGTGGTGGGCAATCGTCGGTGTCGTAGATGCTTGCATGGTGGGTAAGATGAATATATTGGTGATGATCGATGCTTGCAGTGTTTGTTAGCTTCATAAAACTATAAAAGGGACATAATTTCTTTTCTTCTTCATCGATCTAGAGAGAGAGTTTAAGTTTTTATTAATTGTTTCATCGATTTAATCAAGATAGTAGGTTCTAGGTTCTTCAATTATTCTAAAAGCTATTTATTATTGTTTAAAGTAATTTACTTTCATTGATTTTCTTTGCTAACTTTTGTTGAAACTCAAAAAACAAAAAGAAAAACTTTACTGCTCAAGTGAAGGAGGACAGAGCAAAAATGTTAAAAACACTGTCTACTTTTATTTTTATGTAAACTTATATCAAGATGTATACGGGTAATAAAATGTGATCGATTGTAATAACTAATATGAACAACTTAGAAAGTAAAATGAGTAATAAAATATGATCGAGTGTAATAACTAATATGAACAACTTAAAAAGTAAAATGGCGTGGAATAGTTTTAATAATAGAAACAACTTATTAACAATATAGTTTTTAATAGAAACAATACCTATTAACAATATCGTGTTTCAACTTTAAAACAAAATGACTATTTACTTAAAAGAACTTCATTACTTACAAACAACATTCTAAATACTCTTTATTTATGTGTTCCCGTAATAACGCACTGTTGACGTTTATATTTTAGCTACATTTATTAATGAAAGTTATCGATAGGACATTGACTTATCCACGTCATAGACAGATACATGTAACTTTACACAATAAAAATATATTCAACCCGCCGCAAGACGCGAGTGAATTTACTAGTAAATATAAAATGAGGACATGTGAATTGAAAAACAGTGACAGAGAATAGGTTATGAAAACTTTAGGGTCAAAGGAAAAATAAAGTTTGAAAAGAATAATATATGGACTAAAGCAGTAGCATATTCACTCAGCTAATCCTTTTGAACTATCACAAAGTGTAATGAATGAAGGACTCAAAACTGTTTTTTTTGTCCATATTCACTCAGCTAATATGTGTATTTGATATAGATTTAAAGCCTAAATTTGCAAATGGTAAATCAGGAATAACATGACGATGGAGATGGGGGGTGGGGATGGGGTTATATAACATTTACGCAACAATCAGAGCTTTTTATTACCTCTATAGTCCGGAAACATACCAGAGATGTGGAACCCTAGACGCCATCGCTAGAATTCGCATGAAAGGCCCAAGGGCATGTTGGTTTATTCTAGAAGGGGTAAGAAAGGTAATTCAGTCCCACGTGGCTGAGGAGTTTGTTAGGCAGCATTTCTATAAAGGTAGGAAGAATAATCAGTGATAGTCATGTGAGAGTTTGTTAGCAAAGTGAGAGGCTCATGTATTGAGAGAGGGCTTGGCCCTAGTATTTGTTTTTCCTGTTATTACCTAATACAATCTTCCTACCTTCATCACCAAATCTGTATTTGATCCTATTTTCCTGACCTAGAATCCGTATCATTGGTCCGACCTGCCTCAGACCTGCCGCCGATCATGGAAACTCGTATGCAGACTCGTTTGGATGCACAGGAAGCTCAAATCAAGCAGCTGCAATTCGATGTCGCCACCATCAACGTGAAATTGGATGTTGCCGGCATCGCTACTGCTGAATTTCAGAAGGTCGTTCTCGACCGTTTGAAGGTCCGCTCCTTTTCTGACGACGAGGGGGATGATTCTCATGTCTCTGGTGGTCGCCGACCTCCGGTCTCCAACTCTGATCCCCGATCGAACGATTCAACCCACCTCTTCTATGCCGTGAAGAAGGTAAAACTTCCCGAATTCTGTGGGTAAATATCAAGTAAATACTTTAATTATCACAGTTTCATCTTCAAGATCAGAAATTACAAACCATTCAATGGAAGGTTTAAATGAAAATACATCTTAGCATCAAGTTTCAGTTTTCAAAGCAAATGACGTAAATTAAGTCTCTTCGTTGTTCGATCATGGTCAAGATGTTAAAGGAACGACTTTCGTAACCCTGATGATAAGTTGAGGTAATTCACATTGGCCATCAAGTATAATCCAATCTTTCCTGCTCAAACAATTTTTTTTTACCAAAAAGATAAAAAAAAATTGAATCATAAAATTTATAAAGTAGGAATAGCACAATAGTTTAGGTGATTGTTTTAAAAAAAAATCAAAAGTGTATCATCAACAAACCACTCAAATTGTGGTAACCAACTTAGTCCTTTTTACACACAACACGGCATAAAAAGAACATATGCTGAAACTACATGGTTTTGGTGGTTGAATAATACTACAAGACATGCTTAAATAAGTTTAACATGTGCATAGAGAAAGCAAAAATAAAAAAGCTAATGTATATCTTTAAGTCTCTATTCACATATAGAAGATTTTAAAGAGATTACGGACCATGAAAGCCAAACAAGCCAAATCATTCTACCCTTACACACAATCAAATTTCTAGGAGCAAATCAGTCTGCTACATTAAAAACATCAAAACCCCAATTCCCACAAATTTCCAAACCTAGCAAGCACCAAGGAGAGTCACATAAAAAATTCAAAAGCACGGTTAATCCAAAAACGAACCTGTAGCAGCGATCAAAATCATATAAATCTGAAAACCAACCTTTTGCACAAAGATGAAACGAAGCCCAAATTCTGAGAAACCATATCAGATCACCGATAATACTTCGGTCGTTAAAGCTACAAATAAGCAAATCCCAATTCCAGTGACAGTCATGGATGAAAGAACCAAGTAGT
>JBCNJP010011531.1:0-16014 GCA_039602395.1 Deinandra increscens subsp. villosa
GTTCAATCTGCTCCCATCACCTCTGCTGAGGCAACCATTCAAGACATTGATGCAACTACCGACATTAAAATCACAAGCTTAGATCCGTTAATTTAACCAGAGTCTCAGCCTATGGCAAGTGCTTCTACTCAAGTAATTGTACCTGAGGCAGATACATCCTTGGTCCATCAAGAGTTGACATTGGAGCAAAATCTTGAAATCTGCAATACTCCTGCTGCTGATAAGCTTAAAGAAGCTACTGACAAGATCAAAGAACATGATCAAGAGCTTCTCAAAGAAATTGAGAAAATAAAGGTGCAAGCTGAAGAAATTGAAAGACTTAAGAGGTTATTAGCTAAAGCTCTACAAGAAAATCAAACTGCTAGAGCTAACGATGATGATGTGGGTGGTAGTTGAAATGGAAACCAAGGTGATGATAAGATGATAGACCAACCTCCCTCTGCTGAAAACTTTCAACCAAATAAAGAACCAAGTCGAAGCCAAGCTGGCAAAGAATCAGGAGCTAAATCCTCTATCATTGTCACTGAGCAAGATGTAGATGATACTCATCTTGCTGATTTTCCATCAGGTGATGATGAATCTACTGAATCTGACGTAGACATTTCTTATGGCGACACCTTTCTTAATGATGAACTAAATGCTGAGGAGGAAGATGAGATATACCAATCAGTAATAAGCTTGGTGCCACCTCCTGAGAGCCTCAAACTTCCGAGATTCTCAAGTGCTGCACTTGAAGCAAATCAATCATCTTCAGAACAGACTCTTGCTCTAACATTGGGTGAACCAGATGTACCTCCTGTCATCCCTGAGCTCTCATTACAACTTCAATTGGCTCCTCCAGTTCAACAACCAATAAGCATGGAAATGCCTGCAAATGCTATTTTCGATATTTCAGAACAACTAAAGCACATGCATGTTGATCCTGAATTTATGGACTTTGGAAGAAATGCATTTCGCGAGTATTATGCAAGCACCCTTGCTACTGACCCCAGCAACCGAAGCGGTGTATTTGTTACTAAAGAGGACATAGAAGCAAGAGAACCCTTACAAGCTCAACCTCTTAGTATGATTCCAGATGAAATCTTCAATGACATAAGTTTGGCTAAACGTCTGAATAATCTTATTTATGACTCCAGCGCCACAAACTTCATTAATCTGGAATTCACAACTGATGATGAGTATGATGAGGAGATCATCTATAAGATCAAAGATGAACCGGTTGATACTTTTGTCTCCAACTCCTTTGAGATCTGAGCCTGTGTTAAGTGAGCCTCAAATAGAAGATGATGTTAATATGTCATCAATCTCTTCACCAGTTCATCATTCTGAGGAAAGAGAAGCTGTTCAAGGAGTAGAGACTTAAACTTCTGAGCCAGTGCCAGAGTCTACTGAAACCACCACTGGTGCTGTTCCTGAAACTGTTCTGATTCAGCCAGTGACAAGTGCAAGTGGTGGTCAAGCTACAAATAATCCAGTTTCTGAACAAGACGCTGGCCCTTCTAGTAGACCTGACAACGGTAAAAGGAAATTGACTCCTGAAGAAGTTTACGGACAAGAAATGGAAAAACAAAGGAAGAAGGATGAAGCTATAAGAGCTGCTAAAGAAGAAATAATGCTTGAAAGGATGCTGGATGAAATTGCCAAATAAGAGGCTATCAAAGAAATGATAGAATCCAGTCGTCCTCAAACAAAAGTAGGCCCTGGATCAGAACACTTTGAGCCAAATGATCCAAATAATGATGCGGGAGAACCAAGAATAAGGATAATCCCCAACCTTGCTGGTGACAATGTTGATCCGTCTGACACTTCAGAAATAGCAAAGTATGTGAGAGAGCTCATTCCTCGTGGGATTCCTCTATCCTACTTGATGACTCTTACAGATGTCCAGTTGGTTGAACTGTACACCGACGAGCAAAAATGGAGAATCACCTCTATAACT
This sequence comes from Deinandra increscens subsp. villosa, assembly GCA_039602395.1. Taxonomy (NCBI): domain Eukaryota; kingdom Viridiplantae; phylum Streptophyta; class Magnoliopsida; order Asterales; family Asteraceae; genus Deinandra; species Deinandra increscens. Next base: position 1,940 of record JBCNJP010011531.1, read on the forward strand.
ACAAGCTTGCTGAAAAGCTAACTGATCCCAGAGCAAATCCTTTTGCTGATACAGACAAGAAGTTTAAATACGTGCAATTCAATGACAACCTGAGGGAAAAGATCCGTGAGATGCACACTCAGTATATGCCTCCTCCTGAAGGAATCTTTGATCATATTTCCCCTCACCCTAGTTCCACTACAGCTACGCTTAGAGTCAGCAGCATGACCAAGAAAGAAAATTCAAGACTTTCTAGACAGGAAAGGCTATGCCCGTAAAAGCTACATCAGAACGCAGCTTCCTAGTCTTCGAAAGATGGTCAAAAATCACATAATTGAAGAAAATAAAAAGGTCAAGCATGAGCTGGATGAATGGGAAGCAATACGGGTTAAGGAACATCGAAGGAAGAAGCCCCTACCTTGGTTGACGATTGGAAGGAAATGACACCGTATCGAAAAGCCTTGGTGTAGTTTACTGCTAAGAAGCTCAAAGATTTGCCTCCAAACGTCGAATCAGATGATGGGATGAAGATCATTGGATGGAAATACGATCATGAGTTCAAGGCATTTATTGTCAAACGTAGAAACGGATTCGTGCAGTTCTTTGCTAAAATAAGAGACCTTCTGAATCTGTTCTCATGGGAGCTGAATCAACTCAGATGGAGAAAGCTGATCAACCACTCAAATGATCCAGTGGGTAGAGATGCTGAAGAACAGATAAAATCCATCTATAATGTTAGTTCTACTCGCCCCCTCAAAACAGAGAAGAAAGATTATAAAACATTTAGAATACAAAGAGCTGTGGTCCCACATAAGGTCATGTACAAGAGCATCAACAAGGATTTGAATACAAAGAAAATAACTAGTGATAGTGTAGCAACCCAATAAGAAGTTGGTATTACAGTGGGGACACTCATGAGTTGGTTATTGAAAGGGAAGACGACGATACAATAAGACTCTTCGCTGCAACTGAATTGAGACTGCTACATAGAAGTTACCTTAAGTGGTTATTCTATAGTCGCCTGGACACCATCCCTCGAAGGCTTAGGTCATACGAGATAGTAGACGCAAACTACTTCGGCCTGTTTCTAAGATGGTGGTGCTAGGAATGCATTGCTGCTAAGAAGATGACTGCGGAGAGCCTAAGTACCTTGAAGAACTGGATTATGGGTGGTCGTGGGATCTGCTATCTCTCCCATGGATCTGAAAGGGTGTTAGAGATGTGGCACTACTCTGACTTGATGAAGTTCTCGTGAGAAGACCTTTGGATACTGTACGATGCACAAATCGTCTGCTTAGATGATCGATACATGAATCTTGCTCGGAAATACTAGAGGTTTTTGCTAAAGTTACTTGGTCAACTCAGATAGTTGTCAGCATTTCATGTTTGTATTGCCACCAAAGGGGGAATTTGTAAGATCTTTCTGGGGTTGGTGGCAACTCAAACATAGCATCCTTAGTGATTGTGCTCAAATTGTAAATCTTTCATTTCACTTGTATTTTGTACTCCTCTTGATATTTATCATTCAAGTATTTGATGTTTTGTATTTCATATGTAATGTCTTAACTTGTGTTGATCATTGATATTGAGATAATTACTCTTGTTCATTTCTATTGTGATGTGAAAGCCTGGATCCAAACTCCGTGTCGTTTCATGATAATTTACTTGGCTTATGATAATAATTGAATGTGTCTTCATAATAACAACCCTTAATGGTTCCATAATGATTCTTGACGTTTTACATGTATACTTAGTGATTTCAAACTTGTCTTGGCGATTTGGATTTTTACACTTGGCGACCTCACCAAGCTTAGCGACCTCACCAAGAACTACAAGTGTTCTTGGCGACTTGGGATTGCACTTGGAGATCTGGTCTGCCTTCTTGGCGACCTCGCCAAGGCTTGGCGACCTCACCAAGTCTTGGCGACTCACCAAGGCTTGGCGACCTCACCAAGTGTTCTTGGCGATCTCACTTTTGTTCTTGGCGATCTCGTTAGTCTGATGTCATAATTTTCACTAACTTTAATAACATTCTCTTGATTTCAGTGCAATGACGGCCAGTGCTCTCTCCAGTATAAATAGCAACATAGGAATACCCTAAAATAAGCTTCTGGACGCCTGTTTGAAGAGAGAGAGCACTTATGTGTAAGACCTTAGTGTTCTTGAGTTTCAAACATGAAATCTAAGAATTTCAACCAACAAACACTATGATTTGATCATGGATTCATGTTTTCCGCACTTGAATCTGTGTATTGAATGGGTAAAGGCTCAAAATTGGTCCTGACAGACATGTCCCCCTCTTCATATGATTGAGGCCGCATCTTTTTTTTTTTGATAAAGAGCTACGCACGACAATCGAGAATATGGTGATTTGTGGGGGTCCCTTCTTTGGGGATCTCCAATGGCGACTTACTTTGTTACCTATCAGGTGTGGGGGGCTTGGATTATATTCAGCAGCTAAGGCCTCCTCGTATGCCTTTGTGGCATCAAGGGCGTAGTGTTGGGTGCTTCAAGATCATATTTTGAGGGAAAGTGGGATTTGTGGCATGGACTCTGATTATGGGTGCGCATTGGACCGTGTTCGGGATGTTACTCCAGGTTTTGACTTCAGCGATTTCACTAATAAGGACACCGCGCCCTAAAGCCCAAAGAGTTTTGGTGAGTGTCCTTTTTGGTAAAATTATTCAAGAAATGGAAGCGCGATTTCACATGACCGCGAGACAAAAGGCCGTTTTCGGATGTCTTCGAGCGCCACATGCCAAACATTTCCTATGGGTTATCCCTATTGACGAGTTGGGCCATCACATGTCACCGGTGGAATACCGTGCTATTCTCAAATACCGCCTTATGATTCTCATTTTTCTGGCTGATGAGAAATGCCCCATTTGCTGCAAGGCGTGCTTGGATTCGTTTGGGGAGCATGCCGTCCACTACAGAGAGCTTCCCAGTTTCAAATACCGACACGACTTGATTAGGGATGTTCTCTTCAACATATTCAAACGCGCAGGAATTTCAGCTAAGAAGAAAGCTCCGATGAACATTCTGACAGACCCGTCTAATGAACGATCAACTCTTATAAATAAATATAGTATACGTGTTTGCAGTTTTTAAAAAAACTAATATAATAGATTTCTTAAAAGAAGAGAAAGGGAAACGGAGGTAATGTAAAAACGAAAAAAAGAAGATAAAATAAACTTTAGTCGCCACACACTTGAATCAAATGCTCTTTTTTTTTTCTTTTTATAAAAATCAAAGTCAAAAATACAACTACACACAGGCTCCACGTACAGACTCACAGCTTGCCGTTCAAATGGCGACGCCGAAGACGACGGAAGACGGCGGCGACTGCGAAAGCCACTCAAGGTTATACGAGGCCTACAACGAACTTCACGGACTAGCTCAAGAGTTCCAGACGCCGTTCGATGCTCCGGCGGTGCTAGTCGTCGGACACCAGACTGACGGCAAAAGCGCCCTCGTAGAAGCCCTAATGGGATTCCAATTCAATCACGTAGGCGGTGGCACGAAGACTCGTCGTCCGATTACTCTCCACATGAAGTTCAATCCGGAATGTGATTCGCCCCTGTGTCACCTTATTTCAGATTCTGATTCTTGTGTTCCGCAAGAGAAATCACTCCGAGAAATTCAGGTATTTGTTAACGGAAACCGTTAATTATGAATGTACTAGCATTTTGTTCGTGAACTCTAATTAGTGTTTGTTATGTTACCGAACTGAAATTCTGCTGTTTCTGGTAACTAATTAGTGTGTTTCCTTGCTGAATTTACGTTTCAGAGGGAGATCTATCATCTATGGTTAGTTGATTACTTACAAAAAGTGTTGGAAAGTTATCAGACTAATTGTGGAAAATGTGGACGAAGTTTTTGCTATTTGTCCTGTTCTGAAATGGACAAACTGATCACTCATTTTTGATATCTTTTTGTTAACTAGTTATGGTTGAGATGATTGATAATTGGTCCATATGGTTTTTCTCCGTTTGTTCTAGACTTCTTGTCACATTACTGTCTTTGCTAGCTAATTTTCTTAGAGTAACTAAAATGATGTAAATGATTGATTGTGAGCATGGGTCCCTTGTTTCATCCAGTCTAGGTCTCATGAAATGAGTGGGCCCAACTCCTGATGAGTGAGGTGCGGAGAAGTGTAAGCATTTCTGGCGTACTCCTTTCCTTGGTCGTTTTGGCACTCCCGAAAGATATGCGGATCGACTAGGAACCAACCGTTTAAGCATGTTTCCTAGTAGATGCAATTTTCAAACATTTGCCCCGTCACAAAAAGTATCCTATTATGCAATTCATAAGTTCTTTTGTGAGTTAAGCAACTACTACCACTAAGAAACTGAGGCGTTTATATATGTTTCCTTAAAGAACATGCCCTTATGTTAAGAATTTTTCGGTGTTGTTTTATGTATAGTCAGTAATCCCTTTTGAATATTATATAGGCATACATTGAAGATGAAAACATGAGACTAGAGCGTGAAACCTGTCAATTTTCTTCAAAGGAGATAATTGTTCGAGTTGAATATAAATACTGCCCAAATCTTACCATCATAGACACTCCTGGGCTTGTTGCTCCTGCTCCCGGACCAAAAAATCGAGCTTTACAGGTAATTTATTCATTTGTGAAAGATTCAATACCTTATGATTGCCTTAAAAAAGATCTTTAATTTAAGTCTTTATCCCATAAGAGTAAATTACGGATTACGTCCTTTATAGTTATTGAAGTTATGGATTTTAACCTTTCTCAAAACTAATTACACGAGACAACCTTTAAATTTATTTTCTTTTCGGAAATGAACCTTCTCACTAACTGACATCCAAATTAACCGTTAAATGAGCACATGATTGACACATGCTAGGGTAAAAGGGTAATTCGACCCTTAAAAAAGCCCACGCACCTATACTCTTGATCATTTTCTTATTTTGTTTTTTCTTAAATAAGCAACAATCTCACCCTCATCCAATTTTTAGGGTTCTTTACCTCTTCAAAATCTGGAACCATTATCTTTCTTTTCTATATTCAAAATCCCCAACAATCCAACACATTCATCTATCTCGACCCCGTGAACCGTGAACCATTATCTCTCTCTTTTTTTCTTTTAAAATCTCGATCCCTTCATCGCTGTGGATTCCAATCATCTCGATCCGCCCGCAATTACAAGTATGCAAGGAATCGTTTTCCTTAAAACTGACATGAACATCGTTTTTTTTTAAATCGATTTTAATACTTGATCAGGATGAGTGAAATTACCCCCATGGCCCATGATGTAACAATAACATAAAATTGAATCTTTGTTCCTTAAAACTAAATTCAAAGAAGGCAACATTATAAACTTACGGTATATAGCTTCAACTTCATCTGGAAGGAGTGATGAGCGAATGATCGATTTTTCCATGGTTCCCAATTTCTTGGAAGAGCGAGCGTTTAATCAGGGGCGGGTTTGGATCGTCGTTCAAAAGAAACAATGATTTATAATTTTTAAGGGTTTATCACGACAATTGGGAGTGTAGGTGTGTGGGTTTCGTAAAGGGTAAAATTACCCTTTTACCCTAGCATGTGACAATCATGTGCCCACTTAACATTTAATTTGGATGCAAGTTAGTGAAAAGGTCCATTTCTGAAAAGAAAATAACTTTAAAGGTTGTTTCGTGTAATTAGTTTTAAGAAAGGTTAAAATCCATAATTTCAATAACTATAAAGGTCGTAATCTATAATTTACTCATCCCATAAATTACAGGCTCAATCTCGTGCTGTAGAGTCTCTAGTGCGTGCAAAAATGCAGCATAAAGAGTTCATTGTATTATGCCTTGAAGACTGCAACGACTGGAGCAATGCAACTACTAGAAGAGTAGTGATGCAGGTGTCGGCTTCTGTAGTACATTGTATTATTTTCTAAAATTACATTATATTATATTTTTTTTATATTTATTATTTTTGCAGATTGATCCAGAACTTTCCAGGACTGTTGTTGTTTCAACTAAACTCGATACAAAAATACCTCAATTTTCTTGTGCTTCAGATGTTGAAGTTTTCCTTTCTCCACCAGCATCTGTTCTTGATGGTTTCATGCTTGGTGATTCACCATTTTTCACATCTGTACCTTCTGGAAGAGTTGGTTCAGGACATGAATCAGTTTACAGATCAAATGATGAATTTAAACAGGTATTTCATTGAAGTTTTGAGCATAATTTGTTTCATATATTTAAAGAAGATTGCACTCATGAATCCATGCATGGTGACATAGTGTAAGAGGGTGTTTGGATGTGTGTTTTAGAAGTGATGGTTTGACATTGAATACTCAAAAGGGGATGTATTATATAGGCTATTTCTTTAAGAGAGATGGAAGATGTGACATCTTTAGAAGAAAAGCTTGGTAGGTCATTATCAAAGCAAGAAAGAAGCAGAATAGGAGTAAGCAGTCTTAAATTATTCCTGGAAGAATTGCTGATGAAAAGGTACATGTGTCTTTATTATCCTAGCTAGAACTAGGGTTGCAATTGTGTCGGGTTAACGATTTTCGGGTTAGTTGGTTGAATGGACTAACCAGACCACGAAATTTATTTGTGTCAAAGACATCAACCTTGACCCAAACGCACTTAAAACTGGACGTACTTATCGTGTAACCCAAACACGACACATATAATCCATTTATAATCGAGTTGAATGGGTAGTAAGTTGGTCGTAACCAAGTTAGTGCGTTGTAATAAATGTGTTAAACGGGTTGGTGTGTTCAATTTGTATTAAAATAATGGGTTAAAATATATAGTTGTATGGGTTAAAATATATGGTCGTAACCAAGTTGGTGCGTTGTAATAAATGGGTTAAAATATATAGTTTTTATTTTAAAATTTGTATTAAAAAAAGTCAACCTGAATACGAACCCTGTTTAATTAAACGGGTTAAACAACACAACCCAAACACTACCTGTTTATTAAACATGTTATGTTAGACATGGGTACATGACAACCCAAAACCTAATTAATTTGGTGTCCGGTTATTTCCCGTCAAGAACTACCACCCCTAGCTAGAACAACTTTGACTAGCTTTTTCATTATTATTGATAATTTTACTTTTTATTGTTTCAAAGATACATGGATAGTGTTCCGTTGATCATCCCTCTTCTTGAAAAGGAGTATCGTGGTACAACACGAAAACTAAACGACATAAATCAGGAACTCAGGTTTGGAGTTATAACCTTTTTAGCTAAATATCTCTTTAATAAAATTCTACCAACATAAAAACCAATGGTTATAGCATAGAATATGTGTCTAGAAGTGATAGTCTTTGCTTTTGATGTTACTTTAGTAATTTAGATGAAATCAAACTAAAGGAGAAAGGAAGAGCTTTCCATGACCTTTTCCTGACAAAGGTAGGGATTTTATTTTTCTTAAATGTATTTATCTAGTATCTACAGTGTTTGATTTTTATTTATTTATGTGCCACAGTTATCACTGTTATTGAAAGGGACAGTTGTTGCACCCCCTGATAAATTTGGTAAATATTTCTTCATTTTGCCTTCTTTAATCCATAAACATTCTAAATAATGATTTAGACTTTTAGTTTATATCCTACTTCTTTGCTCTGTTTTTCCAATGATTGTAGGGGAGACACTACAAGATGAAAGGGTAAATGGAGGGGCACTAATTGGTATTGATGGCTCTCAGTTTCCACTCAAGCTAATACCTGTAAGCTTATTAAAGTTATACAAGCTCACAAATCATTTTATTACGAAAATTAAATATGTTAATGGAACAATATGGTTTTTGTAATCATATTTTACACACAATTTAGTAATAAGAGGAATAATTTCATCTTTCCCATTCGAAACTTGGAATAATATAAAATTTACCCAAGGAAAATAATTAGATCGAATATACCCAACTCGTTTTAAAGACATTCACGAGGAGTGCATGCGGTTCCATGATGTGCATGTGAAGGGGTCTGATGCAACACATTATATAGTTGATGGGTATTTGAAATAATTAGACAATTGATTGCAATGGTTCTGAGTTTTTCAAATCTGATTGAACAAATCCGACCATCGATTGAGCAATGTTTGAGCATTCAAAAAAAAAAAAAAAACCCATCAGTTGAACAAATCTGATAAGGGATGATGATATATCTTGTATTTTAGTGTTTAAAAGTTAAAAAATTTATATTGTTATCTATAAATAACATTCAGTACTTTTTTAACAATGAATGCTTTCATATGTGATCGTGCGCGTCGTGCATCGGCTTTTGGGATCAAAATGCATCAGAGCGTCACACACTTTTTAAAACCCAGATACCCAATACCCATTTTCAAATTTATGACATGTATGTCCTTCCCTTAACTTGCATTAAGATATGACAGTTTCGACTTTGGAGTACACGGAAAAAGAGAAGGGTGTAATGGTCATATTATAAGGGTGTAATGGTCATATTATGGTAGTTTTCAGGAGCATGTAAGAATTGACCATAATAAGAGATTTTGTACAAAAAGTGTTCCAATTAGACCAAATCCAACCTGACCCTTTTCAACAGGGACCAAATATGATCCATTTGACCTCTAAACCAACTTGCCTAAACCTCCCATATTGCCACCTCTATGATCTTTATTGTCCTCGAACAGAATGCAGGTATGCGTTTATATGGAGGTGCTCAATATCATCGTGCAATGGCTGAATTTCGGTTTGTTGTTGGAGGGATAAAATGCCCTCCAATTACACGTGAAGAAATTGTAAATGCATGTGGTGTGGAAGATATTCATGATGGAACAAATTACTCTAGGACTGCATGTGTCATTGCTGTTGCAAAAGCTCGTGATACTTTCGAACCATTTCTTCATCAGGTACTGTTTATTCTTCTTTTTATATTTTGTTCATTTTTTTTCTTTGTTTCATTAATACTCTCATATTGCGTACAGTTGGGAGGCCGGCTTATTTACATTCTCAAGAGATTGCTTCCCATATCTGTTTATCTTCTTCAGGTAGGCCCTTTGTTGATTATATAAAGGCACTTGTATTTAGTTTTGACCGTACGCTTATGATGGTTGGATTTGGGTTGTGTTAAAATCTAAATATTACTTAAACAGAAGCTGGACAAGCTGGTCGAAAGTTGTCCTAATAATAAAGAAACTGGGCAAGCGGGTAGAAAGTCGCCCAAAGTGTGTTTTTAATGCTTATAACCGGCTAAACTATTTATTAAAAGATTAATAATTTAGTTTTTGAAACAATAGTTAACACATTATATCTTCAAGATAATTCAGAAAACAAAAGTGTCTTGTGTCAACCTGATCTGCCCGTACTAAAAGTTGTTGATTTTTTTTTACTTTAACCCTTTTTGACCCGTCGTCCAACCTGCCTGATCCATCCATTTTGCAACAGAAAGAAGGTGAATTCCTAAGTGGCCATGAGGTATTCCTAAGACGTGTTTCTTCTGCCTTCAACAACTTTGCTGAATCAACTGAAAGATCATGCCATGAAAAGTAACAAAATGATGTTATACCACTTCATCCTTTTTCACCTCATGTTCTTTTTTATTTTAATTTCTTGAACTCATTTCCAGATGTATGGAGGATTTAATAAGCACCACCCGTTATGTCACCTGGTCCCTTCACAGTAAGGTTGTCAAAAACATCAAGACCAGACCTTTAATTTTCTCGCTTCCTTCATATCTTCTCAATGCTTAACCTTTTTTTGCCAGAACCGTGCTGGATTACGCCAATTCTTGGATTCTTTTGGTGGAGCCGAGCAGCCTGGTAATGGTGGTAATAACTAATAACATATCTCCTTGTACCCCTAAGCCGTTAAAATTTATTGCAAATGTCACGTCAGCTTTTGGAGTAAATGTGGATGCCAGATCAGCAAACACTTATTTTCATCCTGTCATTCGGTCTCAGGTACTGACGTGAGCACAAGTTTGCAGAACACAGAAACAAGATTAGCCGATCTTTTAGATAGCACACTCTGGAACAGAAGACTCGCGCCTTCATCGGAACGTATTGTTTATGCTTTGGTACAACAAATATTTCATGGCATTAGAGAATATTTCTTGGCTTCAACTGAGTTAAAGGTAACTGTTTACATGTAATACCAATTATTCTAATACTCAAAACACCTGTCCAATGCAAGCTGCATTTTACCCGATCTCATTAGTTAGCAGGGTATTGGTGTGTCCCATGAGTTTTCGGGTAACAGGTTCTCACTATTACCAGAAAAGCCCCGACATTACTTTATACCAAATTAAGAATATTTTTAAATAATCATTTTGTTTATTTGCAGTTCAATTGCTTTTTCCTAATGCCGGTTGTAGACAAGTTGCCTGCACTCCTTCGAGAAGATCTAGAATCTGCATTTGGGGATGATTTAGATAACGTTTTCGACATTACTAATCTTCGGCATTCCCTGGGCCAGCGAAAACGAGAAACTGAAATCGAGATGAAACGGGTATTTGTAAATATTATCTATCATCTTCATTCCCTGTGGGATTGTATAATCTTAACTAGATAAGCCATTTTGACCCATTTACTTATGAACGGCTCTGAATGGCTCAGACTGAGTGGATTTTTAGCTAATACAATGTATGTTTGAATGTTTGCAGATACAGAGGCTTAAAGACAAATTTAGAAAAATCCATGAGCACCTTAGTTTGCATCAAGTTCAACCAGGACCATGAATTCTCCTTTCATCAAATATGGTAATTTCTCTGATTTTTGATTGTATTTTGTGTATAAACAAACATAACATAGCAGCATGAAGAATGCAATGCCTACTTCAATATTTGCCTTCCATGAATTCTGTGTTACATCAAAAGTTAACGAACTCTAATGACCTAAACGGAAGCATATGCGGGTTATTTGCATGCAAGAATAAATATGCAGATATTGTAGCCAATGGAGGTACCCTTAAATAATTAGGTGCCACATTTTCGACCTCTGATCATATTGAGATGGTTGAGATCTCCCTCTATCATGTCTTTCACCCCGTGAATCACGGTCATTCTCCCCCTTTGTCCGGTCCAAGATCAAATGCTAAAAGTGATTCATTTAGTTCGTATCGAAAAATCTTTAAAACATCTTTAAAACACAAGAATTTATTTTTAGGTCGAGTCTTAGGAAGCTCGAGTAATAAGCATCGATGGCTTTTGTATTATTAAATGAAATGGTTAGACAGTGGTTCAGTGGCTTGATTCTTTGCCATAACTACCTTGTGGTTAACATCGAACCATTTCCATGGTTTATATGCTACGGCACTAGTTAGCGACACATTCTTACCGAGTTTTATGTCTTCATTCTTTTTGTTGCATGATTGATAAACCGACACCATCAATGGAACGGGTACAAGTTGGGCCAAGGGGTTTTCTCAACAGTTGTGGGTTTCCTACTGATGGGATTGGAGATGATCGGGTGGGTGGTGTAATGTCCTCGTCAGTAATCCAAATTTACCGTTTAAAAAAAAAATTTATTTTATGGCGTAACGAGTATAGTTCCGTCGTGATCACATCGGTATCCGATTGCCCACTAGATGGAGGATTTGATGACATTTAGTAACAATTTATTTATAAGGGTATATTAGTCAATTGAATAATCAAATTTAACATTTAATTTTGGTCAACTCCACCCTTTTAGGAATATATTGTTTTAAGTTTTTTTATTTACACAGATTTTCAAATTCATCAATTTAAATATCAGAAACTGAAATTATTTATTAACTCACGATTTTGATTATTTGTTCCGATTAGTAAGAGACTGAATCTACTTCTTAAAATAATTCTTTAATATTGTACTACATATGATTTATTAAATCTACATATATAAGTTTATAAAAGGAAAATCGAATACCCTTAAAACGTATTTAATTTTTTCTCAGTATATTGAATATGAGTTTTTATTTTTTCATTTCTATACCATATACAATTTTTTCAACAAGGTAGTTTTTAAGTTTAAGTGACTTTTGTTTTCTGATATGTGAATGAGTCTTTTTTATACGAATGTAACCAAATTAATTATTTAAATGTTTTGTTTTCTTATCTTGTTTTTTCATCTATATTCATATCTTCATATCACTTATCCTTGAACTTCAATCATTGTTTGAAATATTTAGAATAAAATCATAAATATTTAGTTTTGAATCAAGTGGTTTTGTTATTTGGAACATAATGTATTAATGGAACTTGTGTGGGTACACTTATGTATAAATCCTATATTCTATAGGATTATGTAGGAAAAATAGTTTTCTCTGTAGTAAAATATTGCATCACGTGTAGGTGTTTATGATATGATTTTTTAACATCACCATCTAGAATTCTTGTATGATAAAATCACCAGACCATATATTTTGTATTTTTGTATGATTTAAACTTAGAGTCTTTTATATTGATGTTAATTTATCATCAAGATGTGCATTTCAAAACATCAATATATATTATCTTCTTCTTGAAAGGCAAGATTTCATTCCACCAAAGCCCAATTAGCAAACAGCTAAAAGAGCAAAAGATTTTTTTCTTATCGTTATTCCATGACTTTATATAAAGTTATGGGTTCGAGTTTTGTCAGAGACAATTTTATTACGGGTTGAGTCATAAGGTTTCTCAATTGTGTGTTTTCTCTTGAGTGGTGGATGGACCAGAGTTCACGCTCCGTTATCAGTAGCGAACCCAATGTCAAGTCTTGGAGGTCGTCCGATACCCATGAATTTTTTAGCAATGCAGTATTTTTCTAATTTTCCTGAATAAAACCCCCAAGATGGTCATTGAATCCTATAAATTTTGAAACCGACCCTGAACTTAAAAAAAAATATTCTAGTTTTAAGAAATTAAAATTTTAAAAATTTAAATGTATTACAAATAAATTTATCACAAAACTAATTTATAAGAACTAATCTATAAATTATAAATAATTGATCAATGATCCAACACCACTTAGCTCAGTGAGCCCAACACTATTAATTTCTTTAACTCAACTGGCAATTACCTAAGCTCTCAAAGCCTCCAACCTAATACCCATACCCAATTAATTACCCGTGACAACATCAAGTGTTGAGAGATGTTTTTCTGTAATGAAGTATGTGAAGTCTGATTTGCATAACCGAATTGGAGATGAGAATTTGAGTGATAGTTGTATATGCTATATTGAGAAAGGGTTGTTTAGAAAACTGTCCAGAAATGATATGATTCATAGGTTCAAAAAATGAAAACCCATAGAAAGCAACTTTAGATGTTATGTAATTCTGTGATATAATGACAAATGAAGTATGTTACTACTTTTCTTATGATTCTTTTATCATATTTTAAGTTGCTATTATCATGTAACACTACCCGACCCACCCGAAGTGAACCGATCTAAAAAAAATTGTATATCGGGCTGGACAACTAAACCCCAAAAATTTCCGAACCCCATCAAAAAATTCCTGGGTTTGTCACTGTCTATCATTCGAACACAGAGATAATCCATTTGTCAAGATAATCCCGAATGTCCGGGCCCTTACTAATAGAGAAAACATAAAGAAAAAAAAGGGAGCTAAAAGTGTTTTTAATGCGCATCATACTCAAATTACACGAGCAAATATTTTTAAACTATTTTAGAGCTAGCGTCTGTCATGGCTAAATCATTAAATGCTACTAGACTAGTTTTTTTTTAATGGGTTTAAAAGTGAGATAGCTAGGGTAAACGAATGTTAAAATACTTAGAACGGAAACAAGGAAATGGTTAGGCTAAAAGTGATAGGGAAGTCAAATAATAGGAAAAGTGGAGATGAACATTTGAGTTTCTTGCCACTAAGAATGAGGAAAAAAGAATGAGAAAAAAGGACTAATCACCATATCCACCAATTAACCTGTATATATCTTCAACTCCCTTTTATAAATAGTATAGTTTATTCTTTTGTGCTATCAAAATTATGAAAATGAAAAGAAAAAGCTATAGAGGTAGAAGGTTCAAGTAGGAGAGTATATAATGAATTTAGATTTTAAATTATGCTTATGAGTCGAAATCAAATCTATAATTGATGTTTTGGATTTTAAATTGTTATCAGACCAGTTATGATTATAAAAAATGTGGATCGGTTAATTCAATTAACCGCTAGTTTAGTTAATTATTATACGA